>PVIA01003742.1:0-158944 GCA_004024845.1 Tonatia bakeri
GATGGTGATGATGGTGCTGGTGATGGAGGTGGAGATGGTGGTAGTGGCGGTGATGGTGGTGACGACAGTGACAATGAAAACAACTATGACCATGATGGCAGCCAGCACTGATTGACTACTTCCTACGTACTAGATACTATTCTAAATCCTTTACACATTCCATTTTACAGGTGAAGAGAACCAAGAAAACCTGTGTCTGAACCAAGCTATCTACAAGAACCGAATAATGGCCTAGGTCGAAAGGCACGTTGCCCCCCCACATCATCAGCCGCCTGCCTCTCTCTATCAGTGACGCTGGGGAGGCCGGAGCAAGCAGAAGCAGACAGACGTGAGCACGGCTCGAGCACCGCCTGGGAGAACGTGTCGTCCGCTGGGCACAGGTGGTGCCCGCAGCGCGTTGGCGGGGAAGGGGAGAACCAGTGCACGCCCACGGCGGTGAGCTCGGCACTCACCTGCGTGGGTACCGTCCTCAACCCTGAGTGGCATCGGCAGTTCGCCAGGTGGGAGAACCAACTTGCCGGAAAGAAGACAGGTGTCTGAGTCTGGCCTGACAAACTAAGGCGAAGGGCTTCAGAAGGACGGCGTGAGCTCACCGAAGACTCTCTGAGGAGGAGACGTGATAAGAAGCATTTCAGAGTCTTTAATTTTTATTCCACCTCTAAGGATGTGTTATAATAGCTCATGATTGGCTAAATGCATTTAAGAAATAATCTAAATATTCAACCACAGGGGATTAATTAAAATCCATACAGATTTTTAAGTATAGTTATAGAGGTATACTTCCTGGCATACACTTATTAAAAGAAAAGTTAGTTTATAATATATTAATGGGGAAAGCAGATTGAAAGCAAGATGCAGAATTTCTGTTCCAAGCAGGCTGCATGTGGCCAGTGCCCACCGCCACTGGGAGAGAGAGAAGAAAGACAGCCGAGGGTGACCACACCTAAGAGCGGCAGCAGCAGTCACCTCCACTCAAGCAAGTGGCCTTGCGAGAGCCAGTGACGGCCGGGAACTTTCTCTGGTAGGGACATGCCCATGTGGGGGTGCAGTCCGAGGACTCGGCGTGGTCCACACAGAGAGACTCTAGTGGGAGCAGTGGACACCAGCCAGCTGTTCACAGCCACACAAGCTGGTGAGATGGACTGAAACCCAGAAATGGCGCCCCAAAACAGCCAACTAAAATCCGTGATTGGCCCAATAAATAATTCGCAATGGCTGTTTCAAGGAAGCACAGGGAGCGACAGAAAACCAGTTCAACAAAATCAGAAAAACAAGTGAGCAAAATGAGAAACTGGCAGAGATAAAAATCACAGAAAATAACCGAACCTATTCCGGAGCAGAGGAGCGTAGTGAGTGAAGGGAGAAGTGAAGGCAGGAGCGCCGGCCACAGGACGCATCACAAGGAAGACAGAGCCTGTGCACTCGGGACAGGGTGTCCACACGGCCCGTCAGGGAGGTGTGAAGGAGAGGAGTGACAAAGAGCAAAGGGGGCCTGCGAGGCCTCGGGACACCCTAACACGGACACCTGGACGTCACGCAGTCCCGGGGGAGACGGGGGTGGGGGGGCTGAAAGTGCACTTAAAACCAGTGGCCAAAAACTTCCTAAATCTGGAGATTCAGACACCAAGTTCATAAATCTTGTGGGTTCCCCCCAAATTTTCAACTCCAAGATATCCCCCCCGAGCACATTTTAATAGAACTATCTAAAAACTGGAAATGAAGAGAGAATTTTCCAAGCTGCAAGAGAAAAGAACCCTCACACACTACGAATGCCCCCTCCCCGTGTAAGATGAACGGATTCCTGGATGTCTCAGCAGAAACCTCGTGGGCCGAGACAGGGTAGATGGGACTGGGCTGGCCAAAACGTCCGTTGGTTTCCTCCATGCGACGGCTCCTGTGGTGCCCAGTTGTCTGTGGCTTCATTCGGAACAGTGTTGCTAGGCTGCATTGGGCCGGCTGTCATATCAGCGTGCACTTAAAAAAAAAATTTATCGGGTTGCTGAATTTCTGTGCAGCCATCTTAATATTGAAGATGGAAGAAGATTCACCATGCTTTTGGCGTATTAAGCTTTATTATTTCAAGGAAGGTACAAATGCAACCAAAACGCAAAGATTTGTACCGTGTATAGAGAAGGGGCTGAGATTGATCGAAAGTGTCAAAAGTGATTTGTGAAGTTTCTTGGTACTACTAACATTTTGACCAAGTTATTCTCTGCTGAGCGGCTGTCTTGTGTACTCGAAGACATTTAGCAGCACCCCTGGCCTCTCCCCACTGGAAGCCAATAGTGGGAGATAGCCGACACACTCAACATGTCCAAATCAATAAAGTTACTGGTAGAAATGAAAAATGTGTTTCCTAATGGAAAACCCTGAACGGAGGTGTTGCCCAACCCAGTATGTTCAAAGTGCTGGAAGAAAAACACAAGCCAGGGGGTGTCCAGCCCACAGCCTGCAGGCCGCATGCAGCCCAGGATGACTATGAATGTGGCCCAAAGTAAAGTCGTAAATTTACTTAAAACACTGAGATTTCTTATTTTCCTTAGTGTCTGTGTATTTAACATGTGGCCCAAGACAACTCTTCTTCTTCCAGGGTGGCCCAGAGACGCACAAAGGTGGAGAGTGAAGTTATCACTCAGAAGTGAAGGAGAGATACGCCCTGGCCGACGTGGCCCAGATGGTTGGGCAGCATCCTGCAAAGTGAGGGGTCACTGGTTCGATTCCCAGTCAAGGCACGTGCTAGGGGTTGCGGGTTCCCCGGTCAGGGCACGTCCGAGAGGCAATCCACCCATGTTTCTCTCATGCATCAATGTTTCTCTCCCTTCCTTCCCCCCACTTTCTTCTCTCTAAAAACAAATAAAAAGAAATAAAGAAGAAAGACTCCCAAACAAATAAAAGCTGAGGGAATTTATCGCCCCAAGACCTGCATTACAAGACGTTTTGAAAGGCATTCTTCGAACTTAAATGGAAGGACACTAATTGAACAAACGAAACGCAGCGAGGTGACCTGCAGATCGCACCCAACAGCACTGGCAGACCACCTTGCTCGGGTCCGAGAGAACACGTGCTCCGCAGGGCGCCCGGAGCCTCTGCCAGCATGGACCCACGGATCGGGGTCACGAGGCACATCTCCGCAAACATCAGTAGCCACGCTCCCACGGAGCTGGTCCCCCAGCTTGGTGAGACACACGGACAGTGAGGGACACAGGGGTTGGATGGCACGTGAGCATCTAGACGGTGAGCCATGACAGCCCACGGGTGCAGACCAGTCTAGAGGGGAAGTACTTGAACTGGACAGTGGTGAAAACAGTGAGAACCGGGGAGTGAAATTAGCCCAGTGCCTGGGGTGAGGGGGCACTTACAGCCCCAGATGCCCAGCCGCTGGAAGAAGCCGGAAGGAACGACAGGCAGGGTTGCCAAGACGCTCACCTCGGGAATCGGGAAGAACAGAAAATTGAAGTTGGAGAAAATAAACAACAAAGGCAAGAGCGAATGAAAACGCACAGGAAGCAGACTTATGATGCGGGGCGTCAGCGGCAAAGCATGTCACTTAAACATACTGATAAAATCTGAAACGTCCCAGCAGGAATGTGGGGCAAGAGGAAAAATGACCAAAATCCTGAATGACAAAGGAGCGTCCCTAAGTCCCTGCACACCTTCTAGAAATGTAAGGGACATACAACAATATTCTATATCACAGAGTTTGTAAACCTAGATACAGAGAACAAACTTTTTGAAGAACAACCTGAAAAGGGGCACATAAAACAGAAAACTTAAATGGCCCTGTATCTGTTCTGAAATGGAACAGTGAGACACCTTTTCACTTCCCAAGGAAATTCACTGAATGATTTTTCCAGACCTCTAAAAATAATACCACTACCCAGAAAAGATACTCTTTCAGAGAAAAACAATGGAGAACACTTGCCAATTAATTTTGGGTGTGCCCCATCACCCCAAAAATGGCAACGACACTATTTTAAAAAAAGATCATTGTGGTCCAACATCTTTCATGAACACAGACACAAAAACCCTAGACAAACCGTCACCAATATGAACCGAGGGAGAGTTGAAGGGCACTGTATCGGACCAAACAGGGTTTCCTCCAGGAACTCAAGGGGTGAGTTAGTGTTTAAACAGCAGTCAGTGTTACCACCGTGCTGACAACAGAGAGAGCAAAGGCAGACAAAAACGAAGGAAAACATTTGACAACGTCCAATACCTGTTCGTGGCTGACATGCTCAGAAAACTGGGGACACAGAGGGTCCCCCCACACGACAAAGAGTCCTCCCAGAGAAGGGAGACCCTGCAGCTACTCACGCAGCTGGCACCGAAAGAGCGGACAGTCCCCCTCTGGGCTCAGGACACCCACTGTCACAACTGCAAGGCCGTGTCAGGTGTCATGCCGGAGGCGCCCTGTCAGAACACGCGGGCAGAGAGCCTGGGCGGGCGGGCGGGCTGCACACGGGACATAACTGCACATACAGAGAATCCAAAATGCACTCTCAGAACTAATGGGCGCATCCAGGAGGTCACTGGCCACACTGTCAAGGTCAAGAGTCCAGCCTGTTTCTACATCCATGCCACAAAAGTTAGAAAAGCTATTATAAATGCTGTTTACCATAGCATCAAAAATATCCACTATCTGAGAATGCATGGATGTTTCTTCAAGTGCAAGACCTCTACGTGGAAAACTATACATCGTTACCGACAGAAAGCTGTGGGGGAGAAATATCCCTTGGGTAATGGCTTAGAGCAATTACTATCTAAAAAATGTCAATTTTTCTCAAACTAATTTCCTAATTCCATGTAAACCCAATCGAAACCCAAGCAGGTACTTTGGTGGAAACCGACAAATCTGGCCCAAAGTTCATGTGGAAATAAGTACAAAGAACCGAGATTGTGAAGACGGTCTTCAGAAAGAGCAGGGCAGCCGGGAGACTCGGACTATCAGACAACAAGGTTGGTGATAGAGCCGTCCTTGCCGGGGAGACGTGGCGCTCCTGCATGGGGGGGACACGCAGGCCGGCGGCACAGCACGAGGCCAGGAGGCAGACCCACACATGCAGCCCCCCGCTCAGATGAAAGGCACCTGAGGGCAGTGGGTGAGACGGCGCTCTTCCGCACATGGCGGCACACCTGACCCTGTACCCGCTTCACCCTGCACCCGGAGGTCAGGGCAAGATTATCACCCATCTCCTGCATGAGGTAAACCACCAGGTTTAAAGAAGAAAACCCAGGGACATACTTTCATCGTCTTGAGTTGGAAAATCTCTCTTAACAGAAAGCACTCACAGAAGAAAAAGCTTGATAAATTGGATACATTAACATGAATTCCTGTTTATAAAATATCAACATTGAGGGACGATTTGCAAATCACACATCCAAAAATGAACTCGTATCCTGAATATATGAAGATATCTCACAAATCAGCAACAAAAAATCCACCTGAATTTTTTAAATGGTCAAAGACTCGAACAGGCAAATCCCAAAGGAGGATGTTTAGAAAGCCAATAGGCACATGAGCAGGTGCCCAATATACATCTTTATGAGCAAAAATGTGTGTTATACCCGCAGTGAAACGCCTCCACCCGCCCACTGGGGTGACCAGCATGACAAGGGAAGCCTCTGGAGCTCTGCACCAGCACGGCGTGCGGGGACCCAGCGGCTCTGGGAAAGCCGACCAAGGGAGCGTTTGTCGACTGAGACCTGTCCTTCCTCAAGTACCAGAGAGAGGCCGGGACAGACACCTGTGCACACCTCCAGGACACGTGTGCAGGGGCGGGCACAGCAGCTCTGTTCACGGCACCCGGGGGTGGCACCCCAAAGCCGAGCCTGTGAGGTGTGGCTCGTGTACACAGCAGACTGCACCAGCACGGCGAAGACAGAGGAGTGGCGTTCATTCACAAAAACACACACCGCACGGAAGCGCGAGAGAGTGTGGGCCCAGAGGGTGGTGCTGCGGGCTGGAACGTCCACACGGCACCTCAGCACCACCCCGCAGAGGGTTCCAGTGAGTGAGGCCATCCTGGGAGCTGGCAGCGGTGACCCAGGAATGGGAACGGGGGGTTCGGTGGGTGCGCTCCTGGGCGCAAACACACCGCACTGCACCCCCTAGACCAAGTGTGCACTGTGCACATTACAGTCCCCTTCGAAAGAGAAGGGTGTGAAGTGTGACCTATTGTCATAGAGTGTAACACACACGGTCCATCCAGAGAGTATCTGGCCATGCACTGTGACAAACAGAGACATTTACTGAAGAAGACGTAAGGTGCAAGAGACACCGTGCTCAGGACAGTGATGCCTCAGTCCCCTTCAGAGGAGGCACCTTGGGACCTCACCCAGTTCTCCCAGTCGCCATCAGCTTCCTCGTCGTATTTTCCTGAATCTCATCAACAGTCCAAAATCTCTTCCCTTTCATCAAAGGTGATTTTAGCTTTGGGAAAAGCTAGAAGTAGCAGGGTGCCCAATCTGGGTTTTAGTGGGGTTGAATCACCTGGGTGACTTGATGTTTCACAAAAAGCTCTGCAGGAGACGTGATGCATGAGCGGGTGTGTGTTGAAGTGAGGAAGCTGCCAATCACCAGCTGCCCACAGCTGCGGCCTCTGCATCATCCGAACAGTTTCTGCAGAGGAATGTTCGAGCTTAACACAAAATCTGATGCAGATTCATTGCTCTACTCGCTCAGTCGTTTTGAATGTGACGGCCACACAGTGCACATGCCCACTTTGCAGCATCTGCCATCCCCACCGACTAGCACAGTGAAGTCGTCCTTGTTCACGCACGTGCGTTCCAGTCCACGCCCCTTGGCGGCCAGGTGACATCGACGTTTTGCAGACTGTTCTCATTCTACCTGTATTAACAATGGCTGGACTTTTCCAGGACAGACCTCATGCACCTATAAAATATCTGGGAGACTGTGTGTTAAAACATGAATGTTTGCTTGACTCCAGGTGCTAGCTATATGGGTGATCTTCACTCGCTTTTAAAATATCTGTATATTTTTGTTTTCTTGAATTCTATAAAGAACGTGAATTACTTGCACGGTTTCCGTGAGAAAACTAAAAAGAAGGCCTATAAAAAAGACCTGCCCTGCCCTTTCCTGCTCAACCCTCACGCTGCATCTGTCCAATCCCACTGTGAGGACAGGGCTCCAGGTCCGGCGTGCATGCCCAGCAGGTGTGACAATGGGCACTACAGGTGCATCTCCAAGGTGGCTGCAGGCTGCCGTGAACCCCAGGGCATCGTGTGCGTGACCCCGGTCCAGTCCTCGGCGGTGCCAGCAGCAGAGAAGCTCCGTGTCCCCACCCCACACTCCCTCCCCCTTCTCTTTAAACACACATCCGTCTGAGCAAGGCAGAAGCAGCTGCAGGTGACTGACTGGCTTCAAGGTCACGCCATTAAGTATGATGTCAGTTTTATGGCAAAAACAAAACAAAGAAAGCCCTCTTTTTATTGCCGCCCACATCGGCAGCCTGTCCCCTCCCCCTCCGTGAGGCTCCCTGTTTATCCTCTGCTCAGGGACGGTGCCTTCACAGTGGTGAGTTATAGCCACTTCAGGTTTACTGGAGCAGATAATTCTTATATCTCATAACCTATTTATTTCATTTGGATCAGCATAGTTTCATAAACTTCTTCTCAAAGCCATCAGCAATTACTTCTACATCTTTCCCTTTATGGCTCACCGTTAAGGGACTGAAAGCAATTTTTTGACCCGTGGCATGAGAAACAGTATTCTCCAGCTGAGAATCCAAACAGGGATGGCGCACTGTTCACATCCCAGGGGGCAAATTATCCCCGGGACCTCCGGCTCAGCTCGCTGAATTATGTGTTTCTGGCCCATTCCTGCAGGACACGCTGCCCTGTGATCGCACGTCCAGGCGTGAAGGGGAGCCCGGCGCCGACAGTCTCTGCGGACCCAGAGAGCCGTACCTATCGACTTCCTATAAAGTGCCAAGAAGCCGGTGAATCAGCCCCTCTGATCTCATTAAAACATAAAATTTAGAGTCCGGACTTTCTTTGTACAGAATCTAGTTGCAGGAGCTCATAAATCTTTAAAGGAGCCATATATTAAGCCTTTTTTAAAGTATAATATGCATTTATCGGGTTGCAGGTTTCGTTGGGAAGCCAGCACGGGAAAGGACAGCCCCGGCGTGAGCTCTGCAGGACTCAGGAAGGGAGACTTGCCCCTTTGCAGGCGAAGCATCGGTTTTGTCACCACACCCCAGAGTGGGGTGAAACGAGGAGGCAAGCGCTGTCACTCCTGGGGCCACCCCACCCTCCCAGCCGGTCCACTCCACAGACAGCGGGGAGCCGAGCCCAGACCCGACACACAGACGCCCGAGGACCGAGGCCCCAGCCCGCCAGCCTGCAGCCGGTCACTGCCGCCGAAGCTACTTCCTCAGGTGGCTGGGGAGCAGAGCGCGTCACACAGTTTAAAAGGTCTCACTCAGAGTGACAGATGGCGGTCACTGGTTGCTTGGTAACAACATGTTTAGAAATGTGTACATTTGGTTCTGTTTTCTGTTCTTTATTCCTTTAAGAGAAAAAACCGGGAAGGTCAGCAAAGCTCTGACGACTTTTCAGAAACCTCTCACTGAACAGAACTGGCACGCGTCCCCTTAAACTGGCTCTGGAAGCGGCCTGGGCCTGGTGGGGACCCAACCTCGTCCCCCGTTTCACAGGAGAGGAAGCTGGCACCCAGACAGGGCAGTGACTGACCCAGGTCACGGCCCCTCGGGGGCCAGGCCGGGACACCCACTCTGCCCATCAACTCGTGCCCCACACTCTCCGACAGCGCCCTAAAAACATGCCTGCATCCCGTCCAGGAAAATGAAGGCAGCACTCACGGCCCGCAGGTGAGGGGCGTGAGGAGGTGTGAAGCACTGAGGACGGGGGGCACCACACTGCAGAGCCTCCTTTTAAGCCAGAGGTTTGCGTCTGTCCCCCGGGGAGCCGGGGTGCCTGGGGCTCGGGGAAGGATGCCTTCAGAAGTTCAAATCACAGCTTTGCTGGCTGCTTTTTCTTCCCTTTCTTCTGCATCTTTGTAAAAGATGACAGGGTGACAGACTCGCGATCTTCCCTCTAAACCCATCAGGGACCCTTCATGGAAGGAAGTTGAGTGGAAACCTTCACGTTCCCGGAGAACAGACGTTTCACGCCGGTGCTGTAACCGTTACTGGAGGCCGCTGTCACCCCGAGTCATCCCGCACGTATGACTAGTCCATCTCAGGAGTCACAGGCAACACGTGGTCTTCGTCTCGGCGGGGCGAGGACACCACACAGAGAGCTCTTCACACCGACCCTGGAGCTGACGTCCCAGGAAAACCGCGTACCTGGACTGTGTGTCTTCTCTGGTGGCACCTTGCACTCCACGAACGCTCAGCACCCGGCCAGGACCAGGCACTGTATTAGTCTCCTGTTGCTGCGCGAACAGATCACCATGACGCCGTGGTTTAAAAGACCCCTACAAACTCATCCTGTTCCAGTTCGGGAGATTGCAATCAAACCCGGCAGCGGCCGGGCTGGTTCCTTCCAAGGGCTGCATGCGGGACCAGCCAGGGCCTTTTCCAGCTTCTCAAGGAGCCTGCATGCCTGGGCCCATGGCCCCTCCCCGACCTTCAGAGCCCCGAGCCCCCACCTGAGGCAGTTAAGCTCATTACCAAGTCGCCTCACCTGCCTCTGACCCCAAGGACCCTTGCAATCCCACTGGGCTGGCCCTGATAACTCAGGAAGGCCTCCCATCTCAAGACACTTCACTCAGTCCTGTTGCAGAGTCCCTCTCACAATGTGAGGTGACAGAGGCACAGGTTTCGGGGACTGGGGCGTGGGCGGGTTTGGGGAGCCATGATTCTGTCTGCCACAGGTGCAGTGCTCAGGCCAGCGTGCCTGTCCTGCCAGGAGATGGTGACAGGCAGGCAAACCACACACCCCACGAAGTATAAGAAATGCACGTGGCTGTGAGGAATGCATGTGCGAGCAAGGAGGGAGGCGCCGCAGGTGGGGGCTCAGGGCAGAAGCAAACTGGGCTGCGAGGAGGCCCTCCTGGCGGGGGTGCTCTGCCAGCATCGCAGCGCGGGTTCAATGGTGCAGCTCCGCCCAGACTCCCGTGGCTGCTCCTCTTTTCCCTGCCAGAGAGTCGAGTGCAGGTTCGGGGGAGCACAGCCGAACCGGAAACAGGCGGCCCCGTGCACGCCCTTGTCAGGAGAGCGGACTTGGCCTGCGAGGGCGCGATCTCATCTCTATGATGGGCCCAGAGCCACTGTCCGTGGTGTCTGCGAGGCGGCTGGAAGGGGCAGCCACAGGACCGGGGGCCTGGACCTCAGGGTGGCACCTGTTCATTTCTAAAACGGTCTCACACCGACTGTAGTGACAGACGAACAGTGATGATGCCAAGCAGATGAGGACCCATGGGGGTCCTTCCTGCACTGGGCCTCCCGCTCCGGAGTATGCGTGCTGTTCCCTCGCTAAAGCTGAAACTGGGCCTCTCAATTACATGCCACTGAGCTCAACATCACGGCCACCGGACAGTGACAGCCCTGAGCCCAGCATCCTCCAGATGCATCGTTCCAGACCAGACTCTCCCGGGCACACCCGGGGCTTCACGCCATACCACCCACAGGCTCTGTTGGAAAACGCTAACTCGGGTCACAAGTGATCAGCAGCACCCGTTGTCATAAGGCTCAGAGAGTGACAGGCACGTCGCCCAGGGTGGCGAGCCACTTCCCCACTCGGTCGGGACCCCCGGGTCTGGAATTCCAACACCAGCTTCCTTGATGCTCTGCGCAGGCGGCTGTCACCTGGCCGTGGCCCACAGCCCCGGGCCCGGAGGTGCTGGAGGCCTGGCACGTGTCGGAGGGAGCATGCGGCCGAGCAGCAAGGCCACGCTCTCTGGTTCTTTTCATTAAACAAAGTAAATTGAACTTCAGATTTTGTTTCTGCAAGTGACTTTGTAAAGCCATGACTCTCATCTCAAAATGCGCAAGTTTGGAAGATGCCTTCAAGTGTCTCTTCATTAAATACTGTCACCCACAGAGGCATGAACAAGATAAATGAGCCACCGCCCGAAACAGAGCTCCTGACGCACGAACAGGGGCGTCAGCTTGGAGCAGGAGAAATGCCCCGCAGGCCAGTCCATGTGGCCCTGGGGAGGCCACCATGGGGACCACGGGACCCCGTCTGGTATTTACTGAGAGCACAAGGTCAAAAGTCTCCCGCTTGGAGGCGAGCAGAGAAGCCCCTGTGAGGAGCAGGGTTAGCACCTTGGACAGCACTGCTGGCAGGCAGTTGGCTGGACTGGAAGGAGGGTGCTGGGACTCTGTGGGCCGGGGGAGTGCTCCCGTCCAGACCCACCACAGTCCCTGCCCCTCCCCCCCAGCTGCCCCTCCTGGATGTCTGGCGCCCAGCTCTCCCTGAGACCGCAGTCCATGGCTGCCTTTTCTAGAGCTCACGTGACCAGGCCAGGGGGTCCAAAACACCAGGAGCTGAGCCAACTGCGAGTCTCGTGGCCGATTTCCAAACCTGGCACCATTGGCTGCTAAGGGGTCAGCAGAGACCTACTGGCATAACCTGCTGAAAGCTTAGGGCTGTGGCTGCAAAACTGACCTGAAAGCCCTCATTTGCAGAAAGAGCCCTTCCCTCTGGGAAGGCCACCATCTCTGACCGAATGCCCCCAGCCCAGGAGGCCGCACTGATGAGCAGCTGATCAGCTGGCTGAGCGGGGAGCAGGCACAGCCTCCCCTCCCCACAGCAGGAGGAGGCCCACTGACCCGGCGCTGGCGCAAGAGTGAGGCTCACACTTCATGAGCACCGCAGTGCACCAGGCGGGGAGCTCCAGTGCCCCAGAGACGGCCTCGTCTGACCCCATTGCTCCAAACACACCTGCTCACAGAGCGGGGCTCCCTGCCCCCCACAGACGACAAGGCAGATACTCGGGGAGGCTGAGGAGCAGGAGTCGCACCCCTCTCTCGGCCAGGCCCCAAGATGAGGACTGGCCATGACCCTGGAGCTCGTGGGGCGTGGGCCTCGGCCTCAGGCCTTCCCACATCGCCGGGCTTGGGGCCCTGCTCCCTCCTGCACTCGGACTCGACGGGGACACTCTGCCTGGCCCCCACACCCTCCCACATGCAGGTCCACATGGTATTATTCTCAAAAAGGAACTGCCAGGCTCTGTGGGGTCTGTGGGCGACACACCCACTCACAAAAAACGAGAGCCCATTTGTACTGTGATTAAACTTTCTATGGCAATTTTACAAACAGAATGCAGGTGACACATGCTGGCCATTGCCTCTAAGGGAAGAGTCCGGTGGAGCCGAGATTCCTGATGGCTCCTATGCCAGGGACACTGCACGCAGCCCTTTGCTGGCGCCCCTGAGACCGACGGGCTTGCCTGCGGCCCCACGGTGTGGTGTGATAGGGGCTGGTGCAAGCCTGATACCCAGTGTCAAATTGACAGGGGAAAAGGAAGACTGCTCTGTTTGCAGACCACTCACGGGCTGGGCAGCCCCCATGCGCCGTTCCCGGGGACACCTGGCTGACAGAAGGCGGGCAGCTGCTGGCCACAGGAACTGCGGGAGGTGGGGAGACCTGCCAGTTCTGCGAGCACGTGACCCTTGGGGAGGGAGACCGACGGACTGCGGGGCAACTCCCTGGACGTACACGTCCCAGACACTGGCTTGGAACCGAACCATCACATCCAGGAGCAAACGCTGTGGAAGTCACTGGAATAGTTCACTCTTCCCACCTCCTGCTTCTTCGTCGATGGACCCGTGCACCTGGGTCGGACATCACGTCCGCCCTCCTGAGCGGCTGACACTGACTTTCCCCAGCTCAGGGGCCTAGGCGCTGAGACCCTCCCAGCGCTTGGCCTCCTGGGGCATGTGCCTGCTTGGACAGAGTGGGGAACAGCAGGAAGGGGCAGTGGCCGGGATTCTCATGGGCAGGTCCCCACCCCCCCACACACCCCCGACTACGGGCACTGCAGCTTGGAGCCTTTCTGGACAGCTTATGGGAACAGACTAGAGAATGTGGCAGGTTTGCAGTTTTCGAGCTACTTCTGCCAAAAACCTAGTCACTTGACATTTCTAAAATTTATATCTAAATAATTATACGTGGTAATTGAAAGCATTAGAAAGCATGCTATGTGCCAAACTGTTAATTAAAACTGAGAAAGCAAACTGAAACACCCCGCCAGTCAAACAACTTCCGACTGGAAGCAGTGATCAGTCCTGCCGGCTGGCGCCAACCGTCCCCAAGGCTCACCCGCCTGTTCCAGGGCAGGGGGTGGGGCCAGGAGGAAGCGGCGCTCACCCTCGGATTGGGTGGGGGGGCCACGGCCAGCCCAGCGGCGCACTCGTTCCTGTGGCTGCCGTAACAGTCACCCACAGCCCTGGAAGCCGGAAGTCTGTGGTTGAGGTGGTGCTGGGGCCAGTCCGGCTGGGGGCACTGAGGGACACTGTCCGACACCTGTCCCCTAGCTCACGGTGGCTGCCAGCGGTCCTCTCACTTGTGGCTGTGGCAGCATCGCTACACTCTCTGCCTGTCGCCACGGGGCACTCTTCTGGCCCCTCTCACCTCCTCAGAGGACTCCCTTCACACCCTTGTCCAGCACGACCTCATCGTAATGTTATCTTCAACGACCCCACTTCCAAGTGAGGCCACACTCGGAGGTTCCAAGTGGATGTGAATTTTTGGGAGGGACGCTGTTCAGCCCGGGACAGGCTTCAAGGCCCACACACAGGGGTCACAGCCACGGTGCTCGCCACTCTAAGGGGATAGTGACAGGCCTAGAGCGCCACCTGATGCCAATGCACCCAGCCAGGTGTCGTCACTGTCGCTCATGGGCTCTGGGGCAGCTCGGCCCCGCAGACGTGCAGGACCCAGGACCGGCACTGTGCCTGGTCTCCCGTCCGAAGGGTGGAGGTGATGTATCCAGAGGTTCTCCGCCCACAAGATCTCAGAGCACTGCTGGTTCCTCCAGGACAGGGCTTCCTGGTAGTGGGGTGTCACCCCGAAAATGACTCTCACCCCAGAAGGCGTGGCTGCAGCTCCACGGCCACAGCCTCCCATCTGGCCCTTCCCATGGCTTAGCTCCCCGCAGTCACAGGTGTGAGCCAGGCTGCCCTGAGTGGCTACTCTGTAAGGAGACAGGCCTGTCCTGAGTCCTCTGGGGGTCCGCACCAGGGGAACCCCCGACGTGTGCCTGTCTCTAACCCTAACCAGGCCCTCCCAGGTGAGAAGGCCACGTGGGCTGCATGGCTGGCTGCTGGCCACAGAGCAGGAGGGTGCTCAGGGACAGTGTGCAGGCCTCTCCTCGCCCCCTCGGGATGGGGGCAGTGTGCTGGGGAGAAAAGGCCCACCCCCGGGAACAGCATCTGGGGTCCGCAGGGAGCATGCGGTGCCCACCAGCCACAGCCTTCAGCTCGAGTCGCTCCTGCCCCTCAAAGCAAAGGGGGACAGTTCACACTTGTTCACCCTGAAACACAGAGGCTCCCTGCACCCCAGCTGTGACTGTCCCCCCAAGAGGCTCTCACACTGCATTTCTCCTGTCTCCCCTCTGTCTGACTTCCCTGGATATGAGAAATTATTCTATAGGATGCGGCTATCTGTGGAAGTCAGAGACAGAAGGCGCAGGCCCAGCAAGGCCGACCTTCCTGTCGTGCCTGCCCCATGTCCTTGAGGATGCAATGGCCACCCGCCCTCGGAATCAGGGGTGAGTGGCTGACAGGCCCAACACCAGCTCCCACGGCAGGATGAGCTCACACACATCTGATACTCGAACCGATGACCCAGCGCCTCCAGGCTGCTCCGGTGACAGAGCCTGTCTTGCTTCAGCTGCAACCTCCCTCCCATGAGGCCCCAGTGTCCCCAGGGCTCCTCTGTCCCCCTGCGAAGCCAGTGAGAGACCGAGCAGTGCACTCGGCCTGCTGGGAGCATCACTGACATGGCCACACGACGTGGCTGCCGCCAGCTCCTCCGGCACAGACCCTGTCGAACGGTGGCACCCAGCCAGCTCCCACCCCTGCTCCAGGCCGGTTCTCCCTGTGGGGGCGGACACGCACTCTCACCACAGTAGGCCTGGACCAGTGCCCAGTCCTTTCGGGACAGTCTCTTTAATTCACACACACACACGCCTTCCCTACAGCAACCCCAGGGGCTCGGTGTCTGGGCCGAAAGCCACACGCTGCTTCTGGACACGAGGACACAGCTCCCTTTTGACAGGCAGCAGGGACACATTCTCCCCGGATGGGGAGGTGTTCGCCGAAGCTCCTCGCTGCGGCTCTGCCACCAGGAGCCGGAGATGGGGCCGGGACGGGGGCTGGGCAGCGCGCTTATTCCTGTGCCCACCCTGGGGACAGATGGCCCCTCCCCGACACAGACGCACCACGGACTTCAGCAGGACCTCCCGGGCACCCTCTCCCCGCCCCAAAGGAACTGGAAGTGACTGTCAAGTCCCCAAGGCCTCCAAAGACAACCACAAAAGCCACAGAGCCCGCTCTCAGCCGACTCCCTGGAAAGCAGGTTGACCTGCCGCGGCAGGGACACCGGGGAGGGACCACAGGTGTGACACCCGGCACCGGACACTCGGGCCTCCCAGGCACACAGAAGGCTGGGTCCCAATCAGCATAATTGCAGGTTGCTGGTCTACCCTCCTGGCTCAGCTGTTTAGCAAAAATTACATTTCATTACATTTTACACTGATCAGCGTCAGGATGGAGGGCAGAATTAACTCGACATAATTTCACGCTCTTAGGTAATCTCTGTTTTCCCAATTACGGTTCTGCGCGGTAACAGTCGTGTCCTGATGTGTAATGACAGGGCTCTCCGTGTTCCCACGGAGCCTCACACACCAGCCGCTAGCACTTCGGCAGGAAGCCAGCAGCACGTGCATTCACTGCCACGTCCCCTTCGCTGCCACCAGTGTCCTGGCATGTGCTGTCAAACTTCTGTCCGGCTCTCATTCGGACCAGAGGCACCGAGTTCAAGACTTCCGCAAAACACCCAGTCTTCTGATGACCCCCCAACGCTGGGCTGTGTTTTGAACATGTACCCGTTCATGTCACGTGGTTTCATGTGAAACGTGAGTGGGCATTGACACGGTGGAGGCCCCACTGCAAACCCGCTCTGTCCTAGGGAACGTGTAGCACGCATCTGCCCAAACCTGTCGCCCAAAAGCCAACGTCGAAGCAAAGAAACAGTGTCTACCATGGCTTAATGACCACACATGGGAGTCAGATTCGGGGAGCTGGGCACCTGCAGGCTCGCTGTCCAGCAGCAGAACCTCACAGACATGGTCAGGGCTGAAGACACCCGGGCCACACCCGCAGAACCTCCACCTCGGGCAGCAGGAGGCGACGCCGAGCCCTCCACTGGGAACTCACCTGGGGAGTCCCATTCACACGGCAGCCCATCCCCTGGAAGGACAGAGGGAATGGAGAGCAACACGGACGGTGAAGGAGCGGAGATCAGGCCCTGAGACCAGGAGTAAGGCAGGCCCCAGGGTCTGCTGGCATGTCGCAGCCACGGGGCTGTGGTGAAACAGGGAACAGTGGCCACCCCGGGAGGTGCAGTCCCCACGCCCAGCTGCTTAGACCTGAGGAGCTCCTTTAACAGGCCAGTGTCCCTTTGTGGCCATGCAGGGAGCCCTGGAGGCAGCCCAGTTCCCGGAAACACCTGCAGGCCCCGCCCAGGCCCCCAGAGAGGAGCAGACAGAGCGGAGGGTCTCAGAGGCCTCGCATGCGGGAAACGGGGCCACACATGGCGGGGACCCCTGCGGCGGTCGTGTGTGTTGGAGGGAAAGCCACCGAGAGCAGGAAGGGCCCCCAAGAGGACTCGAGGGACATGCGCCGAGCTCATGCAGGGCCAAGGGATGGCACTGACTTCTTTGACACACAGAGGGGGCCGAGACAGCTCCGTACCTGATCAGGGTGACAAAGGTGACATCGTGCCATTTCCTCGTGGACCTCATGGGCACCGTGCACTTGAGGTGGGACCACAGGCCGGGATGTTCCTTGCCAAACAGCTTCTCACCCGCCTCCTGCCACCTGGACCGGCCCAGTGGCCACCCAGGGGACAGTCAATTGGGGAGTCATCCTGGCGACCCTTGTCCCTCCGTCCAACCTCCACTCCATCAGCAGGTCCTGCCTGCGATGCCTCCAGACCTACGGTGTGCTTGGCAGGCCAGCGTCTCTCCCGTAGTCACTCACGACCCCAACCTGCCTCCCAGCAGCGTCACATCAGAGCAGCGTCCTGTCACGGTGGCACCACATCCCTGTGGTGTCAGGTAGCGACAGGCAGCCCTTGGGTGGCCCCTGCCCACAGCCTCAAGCCGGACTGCACTGCTGCCCTGGCCCTGCCCACCATGCCCTGGCCACACCCACTGGAGTCCATGGGAGAGGAAGGCCCGCTCTCACACTAGGAGGACCAGTGCCCTGCAGCTGCAGGTCCAGAGCCCACGTGCCCAGCGTGGAGGTGGGGAGGGCACAAGGCAGGCGCCAGGCCCAAGGGCCCCCATCCGTGAGCAGCTACATTGTCTTCGCTGCAAAGTCGGCACCTCCAACCCGACTGTGGAGACGGTGGGGCTGAGTGGGGCCCCTTTCTCTGACTGTTTCTGCGTGGACTGAGTACTCCTAACGATTTCATTTGTCCCCACGGCTGGCTTATCGCTCGTAGCCCCGTTCAGGTTGCTCTGAGGGTCGCTCTGCCTTAAGAACCCCCAGTGGGCAGGACTCCAGGTTTGCCCATGGAGGAGGACGTGGGCAGAGCACTTCTTTCAGGAGCTGGGCACTCAGGGTACAGAGCTGGGATCGTCTCCACCAGTGTGTCTGGCAGGGTCCCACCTGCCCATTAAGTTGGCAGTCAGCTTCCAGAACAACAGCGGCATCGACGCCGGCCAAGGGGTAGTGACAGAGCCAGGCTTTTAGGGCTGGCTGCAGCTGGGCCCACCCTGAGGCAGGCCGGGCAGGAACCCGCAAGGAGAACCTCGCGTAAGACAGGTCTCCTCTCTGCCCGCTCTGTGCACCCACCCTGGGACCACCCCAGGAAGCACATTATCGACGTTGTCCCCACCCAAGGCCACTCTCCCTGGGAGGAGCCCTGGGCTCTGTGTCCCCGCACGCCGGATCTACTGCGATGAGCCGGGACGACTGCATCCATCTCCCGGCCAGTCAGCTGAGCCCAGACCTGCACCACAAGGTTCGTGTGGTCTGGGAAGCTGGGCACTCGAGGGCTGAACGATACTCTCAGACAAGGGGAAATAAGTTCCCAGCCACTGGGAGTCGCTCAGCAGTGTGAGGCAGGCTTCTCTGGTCGAGTCTCCGGGACCCCCAGCCCTGGTGGTGCTATACAGCAGGGAGGGGGGGACAGAGCACCCATAACCCACCCAAACAGCTCCTTAGGGATGGGACCCGTCACCCCAAGTCTGAAACAGGACGACGACAACCCTTACACCTGGCACCTTCTTCCATGGAACGTCCCCCTTTGCCTTGTATTCTGATAAAACGCCAACCCCCAGGCTGCCCAACAACAGCGCCACCACACGTCTCTGGAGCCAGCCCTCAGGGGCACGCCCGGACCTGCTTCAGGGCCCCCGGGGGTCCGTCCCCGCTCCCAGGGCCCAGCAGGCACCTGACACAACTGATTCCTGTGCAGCCACATGCAGGTGAGGACCCCACTCGTGACCTATGCGCAGGTCAGTCTGCCTGGCCAGAGGCTGGTCATAGACAGGCGCCAGCCACGCCCGCCGCTCCAGACCTGCTGAGTCGAATGGCAGAGCACTGGCCCCACCCTGCTGCAGGGCCCAGGTCCTCCCGCTGGGTTCCCAGACCCGCCCCGACTCTGGGTATCTCCAGGCCCGAGCCTCCCGTCTGCGTCTCCGTCCTGCCAGCCACGTGTCCTCCCAGGAAAAGCTGCTTTTCCTGGTGCTCACCTGAGTTGGTTCCTGCCTTTACACACGAGCAGCTGTTCCCTGGCGGCGGGTGGTGGGTATCAGGCCTTTGGGGAAATGAGGGGCTCTCTCTTCTGGCCATCCAGCCGAGTTGGCAGAGAGCTGACAGCTCATTCCTCTTCGGGGATGACGCCACCGCACCCCACAGTGCCTGAGACCAGGCCCGCCCAGCAAGCTGCCCTCTGCTCCCCACCCTCCGGCCGGTACCCGCTGGGAACGGAGACCCCATTAGGACGGAAAACCATGACGGAGAAGTGCTGGCTGCTTTGGACAGCACCGGCCAGCTCGAGCCTTTCTGGCTCTCACCCATGCAAGGGCTGAGACCCAGAAACACCCCGTGGCCACACTCAAGAGAATCTCATCCCCACTGTCCGCAGGCCGGGGTCAGCTGGAGACGAGGCTCAGAGTTCCTCCTGCTTCACCCCTGCCCACTTCCTCACTAGGTGCCATGGGTGAAAGGTAGAACCAGAAAGAGCAGGGCACCGAGGGGCGCCGTGGGGCAGTTCGGAGGACGCGGCCTGGCCTGGCCCTTGCACTGCAGCGAGTCTGGGCGCTAGTTTCTGAATGCATCGGGTTCTCTGGTGGCAGCCTCATACACCAATCCAGAAAAGTTAAGCCATTGACATGAAGGATCTGAAAGAAGCTCCAGAATCAAAGAAAAGGCTAAGGACCTGGACTCGGAAGGCAGAGAACCCGAGGAGAGCCCGGGGAAGTTAAGGAAAGGCCAACAGTCACGCCTGTGCCCCTACCGGGGGAAGCCTCTCCAGCCACATGTGGCTTGTCTGCCACTGTCCTCAGGACTCAGCGTCTGCAGAGGTATCTGGTGGCCGTACCACAGGGGCACACTTTCTCCTCAGCGAGGGGAGATGGGGTGCCTGTATCTCCGCAGACTGTGTCTACCTCTCCCAGGGGGAAGCTCATCGGGCGAGAATCCCAGAGGAAGGCATACCGGTCTGTGCCGAGGAGTCCTGTTCGGCACCGCCCACCCCGCTGGGCGCCTGAGCCCGGGAGGGGGGCGCTTGGTGAGATCAGCTGCAGTGTCAGCGGAAGCCCAGGCTGCCTTCTACCGTCTGAAGGTCTGTTTCTCCCCCAGGGCTGCTGTCCAAGCCCCAAGACCACGCTTAAACGAAATGACAGGTAATCACACATGTTCAGAAGTAAAGTGTTGGGGAAGGGTGATTCCTTAATTTGCCAGTGTTCTTGCTGCTGGACCCAGGGCTGCTCTGAGGGCGGGGGCCTGAGCCGGGCCCATTGGGTGGCCCTGGCAGGGTCTCACTCCAGGTGGTGCACCTGGAACACGCAGGACGAGCGGAAACGTGGCTGTCCCAGGACTGAGCGAGCTCCCGGCATGTGGGACAGTCAGTGGGAACATTGGGAATGCCTGGGCAGGCCTGGGCCCTCCACCTGCTCTCCCGGCCTCAAGGGTCAGCTCTAACAGTGGCCTCCACACAGCTCCTCTCCGTGACCTGCGGTCCCAGGGACACCCACCCCAATGTTGGCCTGTCCCCAATGCTTTGGAAGAGATGTGGCCCGGAATGCCACAGATGTTAAAATGTAATTGAAGACATTTAATTCACATGGCATTTAAAGGCACGAGTCCAGAGGATTCCTTGATATTCCTAAGGTTATATCCTCAGGCCTTTACAGCGTTTCAGCAGCTGCTCACAGGCAGCACATGAGACCACGCCACAGGGCTGCCAACGTCCCTCCCGGGCCTCCATGGCCAAGGCCGGCCCGCTCAGGTGCTGTCTGGGCCTCTTAGCACCCGGAGGTGGGCTGTAGACCCCCAGGCCGGGCCCATGTCAGCTGTGTACTCTGAGCAGAACAGCAGAGATTCATTTTGCACTCCAAAAAAATAATAATAATTATAGCTCTATTAACATTAGCATTTAGGTTTGAAATATTGTGGCTCCGATGTCTAATTAACATAGTAATTAGACGTATTAATATATTTCCTTCTTCATTTCGAATCTATAATCCACACTAATTGCATTTAATGTACTCACTGTGGATGGATGCTGATATTGTAGAGTGTAAAATTGTAACTTAGCCCATTAACTAAAAACCAGCGGCAGCAAATTCGTCCCTGATGCAATTAGACTTCTGCATTGTTGCTGCCAGTGGTCTGAGGAGGCAGGATGGGGGACCCTGCAGGAGAGGGGGCACCTGGGTCCCACAGCTCACAGACATCCAGGAAAGTGGCGGGTGAAACCCCGTCTGTTCCGAACAGGGCGACCCCGGACACCGGTGTGGGCATCACTCTTCCCTGAGTCAATAGCAAACAAAGTGGTTCAATCCAGAACCTTCCGTGCTGGGGTCATGAGAGGCTCCCAGAGACCTTGAAGGAGGGCGGGGGTTGAGACCTGGGCCTGGGGGTATTGGGTGAGTGGACAGCTAACAGCCCCCACCTTTCCTCACTCACAGAGACATGCAGACTCGGCACCCAAGCCAACCCACGCGCCCTGCTGCCGCCCCTCCGAGGGCCCCGGCAGAGGACAGCGTCGGTGTCTCAGAGTCACCTCATCCCTTCCACACATGCGCTCAGCAGCTTAGTGATGGGGGGGCCCTGCGTTTCAGCAGACCGTGGTGCCCCCCACTCCTGCACACCAGGAGCAGCCACACATTCCCCATCCTCCCCCAACAAGACAGCCTTTGCCGTGCCCCACGGCCCTGCTGCAGAGCCCAGGATTGTCTGTGAGGACTGTCGGCCAACCGCCACAGTGAGTGGATCTTGCAGCCAGGCTGTCACGTGGAGGGGGAGAAAGCAAGTCCTGTGGAAACCGGAGCCACCCCAGCAGCTGACCACGGCCAGACAGGGACCCTTTCCTCTCGGAGCCACCGGCTCGACTGAGAAGAGGGGCGGCAGGACCGTCGGCCTCCGCAGTCCTTCCCAACGTCAACACGGGCTCCCAGGCCAGCTGGCCTGGGGCCCTTCCCCGAAGGCCTAGGGCCACAGCGGGTGGGGGGAGTAGACCCTCCCTTCAGGAAGCCTGGAGCACGAGCTTCCACCGAGGTGCCCCTGCAGTTACACTGAATGGTGTGTTTCCTGCCGGGACAGCCCCTGTTCTCTGTCCCACCGCAGGCTTGCCGCCTGTGGCCCACACGTTAGACCCGGACGGGGCACGTTCACAGGAGACGGACACACACGCTGATGCACACGGGCCACACGTGAGAGTGGGCACGCTCGGCAATGCGTGACTTGGGTGGCTGGAACTGAGGCTCACGCAGCCCCTACCAGAAGGACACTAGTATGTTTGTGGAGCAGTGAGGGGACAGGGGCTGTAGGCCTTGGAGAAGGTGACTGCCCTTCTGCAGGATGGGGTGGGGTGGAGTGGGCAGGCTCCTTACTCTGTAGGCTGTGTTCGCGTCTGGAGGCTGTGGAGGAAACATGGGAGGGGCCGCACAGCCATCAGCCCCTGGCCTGTGGACAGTGATCTCGGCTAGCCGTGTGCATGTTTGAAGTCAAGGGACCTGGTCAGGCAGCCCTTCCAGGACCTCCGGGCCTTTCACAGTGACTGGTGGAGGGGGCGTCGTTTGCAAGCCCATCTGCACTGTGGCCGAGTCAGCTGGTCAGCTGGTCAGGGCGGGGGAACTGCGGGGAGACAGATGGTCTCTGATTCTGTCGACCTGGCACATGTCTCATGCAGCCCAGGAGCTGGTCCCTCTGTTGTCACTCAGGGTCCCGATGGCCGAGCACCACGGGCCGCAGGCACAGCAGCCCCCACAGAGACCCCAGGTGAGGACAGTGTGGACTCCCACACTGGTGTGCACGTTTTCTCTCCGGAATCGGCTCCACCCTTGTTCTGGGTGAAGCAAGGCAGCGGTCACGTCTGAGCTTTGGGGGTGGGGAGGAGGAGCAGGGGGAGCTGGGGACGTTGAGGGGCACAGCTGGACCCAAGCCTATGCCCAGTATCGGGGCCCTGCCGGGGGCTGGCATGGCCATGCAACGCCCTGCTGGGGCACCGTGTCCCTGTCCCACCAGGAGGAACAGCATTTCATTCAGGCAGACTCAGCAGGGGCACCTGGCGGCCTGGACTGGGCACGGTCCTGGCTGCCACAGGCCTTCCCAGAGAGGTGACGGTGGGTCCACCCAGGCTGACCCCCCGGGCTGAATTCCACACCCAGAGGGCCGCGCCACAGCGGATGGCCTGCGAGGGGTGTCCAGCCACTGCAGGCTTCACCACCTTCAGGGCAGTCCGATGACTCCAGTGGGCCCTTTATGGGGAGGTGCTGCAGGGCCAGAGGGTGGGGGTGGCTCTAGGTTGGTCCCAAGTGGCATGCTGAGACAGGGCTTTTGGTTTCCAATGAGTGGAGAGTGTCTGAAAGTGCCGTCTTTATGTGATGTGGAGGGTTGTGCAACACACGGTGCTGCTGCCAGGGCCCCTCCACACGGAGCCTCTGGTCCAGAGCACTTCTGTCCCCAGGACCAGAGTGATGGTGGGGCCAAGCCCAGCGGCCTCGTTAGTGTCCCTCTGAGGCCGCCACAGAGGGGTGTCTCTTATGACTCGGCCCCAAAGAATGAAAACAAAATAAAAAACAAAACCCCAAGAAAAGCAAATAGAGTCCCAGGAAACCTCCCTGAAATACGAATGACAGAGGTCAGAGGTTGGTTCCCCCAGGAGCTCATTAAGCTTGCTGCTGTGTAAGTGCAGGTGTGGGTCGCCGCGCTCCCTGGCCTGGCTGGGGGCCTGCCTGGCCCTCCTCTGTGGCTCTGTCTTTCCCTCCTAATTGCTGTCGGAGCCCCATGCTGTCAGACCAGCGCTGTCTCCGCCAACAGCCAGCCTTCTTTCTCCTGGTGCTCACCTGCGGTGGCGGGGGGGGGGGGGTGCTGTGGGTTGGTTTTCCCATCTCTGCCAGGCACTTAGCAACTGCTGGCGGAGAGATGCTAACGTAACTAAACAGGTAACGGTGGTTTGGAACGGGGCTGAACGTTGAAACCAGCTCTTAACTGAGAAACGAACGGAAGGCATCTGCCCCACACCAGAGGGGAGACCCGGCACACTGCTGCCTGGTCACCGTTAGTGTGGCAGCGGTCGGCGTTGGAGACCGAGAGAGCGTGGAGGGCGGGTGCTCCGGAGAACAGTTGTGGCGGGCGGGCACCAGGCAGGGTTTGATCTGTAGAGGGAGCCAGTGCCCACACACTCCTCCTTCCACGCCGGTGCCGACCAGCTCCCCGGGTGCCAGGCTCCTTGTGAGGGGCAGACGGCCCCTCCAAACAGGCCGTTTCGCGCTGAAGGGCAGTCACCTTACCACGGCTTGTGACCATGGTCACCTGCTGTCAGGCCACCGGGCTACAATGTGTCCCTAGAACCAATGCAGGACACCTTTACAGGTGTTCACTGGCCCCAGACGAAAGCACTCGGCCGAAGGGATGCCCACAGTCACCCTGCAGATGCAGCACAGACTGAGGGCGGCGGTGCAGGCAGCGTTCCTAGGACGGGGGTGACAGGTGTGGCTGGCACCCGCCAGTGCCTGGGTATCCCTTGGTCTGGACTCCTCCCTGCGAGGACACTCCGGCTGTGCCCATGGGACAGTCTGGGGAGCCAGTGCCCACTGCCCCCTGCGAGTCCAGTTCAGGAGCCCACTTTCCCTCCCTTGGTCCTGGTCAGATGCGGCGCTGGAGACAAAGGGGCACCCAGAGGCTCTGGGAATCCACATGAAAGCTTCAGAGCAAACGTTCCAACACTGTTCACACAGGATGGCGAGTTTCACTTCATGGCGGCCTCTGCGTTAGCGGGAACTCCGCCTGAACGCCCAGGCAAACGTGTCCTTCCTTGCCAGCAGCCTCTCTCCGGGGCACGGGGTCGGATGTGCCGCACAGCCACCCTCGGCAGCCCCTCACTAGCCCCAGCCCACCTGTGTTTAAGGAGGGGTTTCAAGTGCCCCGAGCCTGGAACCACTCTTCCCGTCCCGGCTGTCCGGAAGTCTCTCCAAGCTCCACTTTCCCAGGGGAAACAGGTGCCCCGCCCCGGGTTCCTGCCCCATGAGCCAAACAGACCGAATGAGGCTTCGGAAGAGTTCAAGATAATTTCATCTGAAGAGCATCCAAGTTCAACATCTGTATAGAAAAAACATCCACACCAGTTTCCAGGAGAGGGAGGAGAGATCCAGGTGTCAAACTACATTAGACCGAGAAGTCCCCAATAAAAGGGGACACGGTGTCTGGAGGGGATGGAATGACGTGCATGTTATTGAGTCGTCTCTGTCAGATGTCCTCAGGGACTGAACTCGAGTGGGGGCGAGGGTCCTACCGCACACCCACCCCACACTCACCGTACACATGCCCCATGTTCACCCCACCCACACCCCGAGCTCACTCGGCCCTCACCCAGCACTCCCCCGTGACCACCCAGCTCCCCAGAGGAAGGAATCACAGACATTTCAACAACCTTGGGAGGGATCAAAGCACTCTTGATCAAAAACTTGCTAAGCTTATTTTTAGATATGGAAACATTTCTCCCTGGCTGGTGTGACTCAGTGGACTGAGTGCCCACCTGCGAACCAAAGGGTCGCCGGTTCAATTTCCAGTCAGGGCACATGCCTGGGTTGCAGGCCAGGTCTCCAGTAGGGGGCGCATGAGAGACAAACACACATTGATGTTTCTCTCCCTCTCTTTCTCCCTCCCTTCCCCTCTCTAAAAATAAATAAATAAAATCTTTAAAAAAGAAAGAAAGAAAATATTTCATAGACCCTTTTAAGTCAGTGTGAATAATTTAATATGTAGATATTATACATAGGTCAAATAATTTGACTTCAAAATAAAACTTAAACTGAACACGTCTAAGGTGGAGAGGCCAAGTAAATCCAAGACAAGATGGCAGCCCCAGACTGGAGACGTGGAAGGAGGGGACACCAGGGCAGTAACACTGGAGGGGAGGGGGAGACAGGGAGAGGGGCACTGGGCTGACGGTGGTGCGGAGCAGACACTGAGGCCCCGAGTGGTGGCAGTCCCGTTGAGTGAGACACCGGGTGACTTCAGAGAGGCTGTGCGAGAGGTCGGTGGCCCGCTGGGAAATGACAGGCCAATAGAAAACCTCCTCATCCCGTGCTGTGTCACGTCCCACGGGAAACTGAAAGCCATCCCACAGACACTGTGACAAAACTAACACATTTCCTTAGGGGGAAGCTTAAAGCACCCATAGAACTGCTCAGCTGCCCTTTTTCAATTTCTTCTGAGATCCTCTCGGAAGCTGCAGTGAACAGGGAAGGAAAGGAGCTTGCATTTAGTGAATCATGAGATCCACCGGGGTTCCCCATTGGCCAGTGAGAAGTTCCTGTGAGACAGAAGGTCGAGGGGCGCAGCCCCGCCGGACGGAGCGGGGGGGAAGGGAGGGAGGGAGCTGGCGATGGGACGCTCACCCGAACTGCTCCATCGCCACCCCAGGGGGCCCGAAGCTCCAAGTGCTAACTAACGGGTGTTGGGATAACACTCAGGGCCCGATGGCAAAGGCGGTGAGCACCGGAGCAGAGATGGGGCATCCACACGTGGCTCAGGAAAATCGTGTTTCATCGCAAGGGAATGAGAAATGCATTCTCACAAAGACGTGTCTCTCAAGGCCAAGCCCCGAACCCAAGTCACACAGACTTTTGTGAATTGCCCGAGTCTCAAGGGTGTCAGAGGAGGAATCCCACAGCATGGCGGGGCAAGGCCCCGGTTAAATTCAGAACACCAGGGCTTGGGGCTCCGAGTCGCCGAAGTCTCTCTGTAAAGTGTCCTCCGGAGAGGCAGATGCGGTCTATTAGTTTCCAGAAGCTTCCAGGAACTTGCTCCCAAATTGTATTTGTTCAGTGAGGACACTGCCCCCGAGTCCTGTCATCAAAGAATGATAGGGAGTTGCTGGGTTCTGGGGGGTGGGTGGGTTGGCTCCGGTGTTCTCGGGGCAGCAGACAGTCTGTAGTGCTTTGACCTGTGTGTCCCCAGAGTGGAAAGAGGCTGGTGAGAAGGGGCCACGCCCTCCTCCTGTCCCTACAAGGCAGCGTGCTCTGCCTCTGATACCTGCTGAGCTTCCCACCCCAGCATCTCGTCAAGTGTTCAAGCTTGTAGACCCAAAGGGTGCAGCCTGCTCCTTGGGGCTCACAGGCGGGCCTATTACCCAGGCTGAGCCTTTGCCACCTGGGTTCCGGGGTCCCAGGGCATATGGTGAGGCAGTCATGGCCCCCAAGGACACTAGGTCACAATTCCTAGAGCCCATGAAAGTGATCTTCAGTGGCAAAGACTTTGCAGACGTGATTAAGTGTCTGGTCTTCAGACAGGAAGGTTATTCTGGACTGCATTGGTGGTTCCAATGCATTCACAAGTGTCCTTAGAATGGGCAGCCCGTGGGCTGCACAGACCCAGAGCTGGGACCATGGAGACAGTTGCGGCCACAGCTAAAGGATGCCTGCAACCACCAGAAGCTGGAAGAGGCGGGAAGGACCCTCCCCTGGAGCCTTCAGAGCGAGCGTGGCCCTGCCCACCCTGGGGTTGGGACTTCTGGCCTCCAGGACTGGGAGAGAACAAATGTCTCTTGCCTTATGCCACCCACTTGTCATGCCTGTCACAAGAAACAGCCAGGCCTAAGCTGGGCCAGCCAGAGTCCTGCTGGCTTTTTGAAACTAGAACCAGGAGAATATTTGTCCCTTGCTGAGGGCCTGCACCGAGGGCTGGCCGTCCAGACCTGGTGTCCTGTGCCAGGACAGTGTGGGGAAGGACGGGGCTGGGTCCTAAGGAGCCTCAGAAGCCAGATGGGAGGGGGATCTGGCCGTGACCCCACGAGGTCAGCTCCCCGAGGCCAGCTTGCACCAGCCAGGGTGCCTGAGTCGGTCAGTCCCTACTGAGACCCTGTCACGAAGGAGCCCCAGTTCATAGACAAGTCATGCAGAGAACTTGAGACGAGACGGACCAGGGACACCTGAAGACAGACGCAGTCCCGCCTGAGAGGGTGGGCCCCCAGAGAGCACTGGGTTGTGTGGGGGGGCAGCGTTGTCTATATCTGTGTGTGCACTTTTATTTCTGTATATTATGATATTCTGATGCCTTCTCACACCATTCGGGCTGGGACAGACTGCCCCACCCTGGGCTGGCAAGGGGCCCCGCCAGGAGCACAGCTGTGACGTGTTAGTCCCCCAACCCCCGGGGCCATGCAGGCTGTGTCTGCCCTGCAGCCAGAGGCCCGTTCTCAGCCTCCATGCTCTGGGAGCCAGGGAACTGGGGGGCCACCCCACAGCGCAGAGGCAGCCGGAGGATTCTAGCTTGACCCTGCCTCCTCACACCCCCTGGGAGACCCCCTGCTCCGGCCCTGTCCCCGGCCTCCCTCTCCCATGCCGCTCTGTGCCTCCGTCTCTGGGCCTGTCACACACAGTCACGTCGGCTTCGGGGAGCTTCAGAGTGGGTCCCTCCACAGCCCTCAGCCCACAAACCGTGTCTGACGTGTCCCCACGAGCGCCTCACACGGCACACCACACGAAGAAGCGTTTACAGATGCCCCTGCAGGGAGGAGTGAAGAGGGATGAGACAGGCTGTTCCAAGACCAGAAAGAAGGAAGGAGACCGGATACTCAGAGCTACACTCTCTGAGAGTCCCGGGCCACAGACACCTACACAGCGGGGACCCAGGGCCCACAGCTGGGCCACCCGGATCCAGGACAGCCTCATCTGGAAAGCCCTCACTTAATTACACCTACGGAGACACCGTTTCCAAATAAGGTCACCTGCACAGGTGCTGGGGGCTGGGACGTAGGCACGTTTGCGGGGAGGGGATACTTTTCAACCCGGGGCAACCTGCATTTGGGAACAGTAGGCCCAGAGACCAGGCTGGGCCACCGAGTGCTCCCACCCTTGGCCCCCGGGGGGCGCTGTTCTCAAAGTGCAAGCCTGTGCAACTCGCTCATTACCCAGCGTTTACTGGGGGCCTGCGACGCCAGGGCCCACGTCCCGGTTTAGCACACGTGCTCCCGACCCTCCATTTTCCACTTCGCTGGGAATCGAGGCTCTGAGAGAGGACATTTCCCTCAGAGGGGTCACAGGGAGGACGAGGCTCCTGGTGGGGACGGGGCCTCGGGAGAAACCTCCACGTCCCTCCTGGGACAAGCCATGCGGGAGCGGCTGCAGACCCTCCTGGACTGACGGGGTTCTGGCAGGTCGGGGCCCAGCGAGGGTCCCAGCGAGGGTCCCACCCGGAGTCCTCCTCCAGGCTCAGAGAGCGGACGCTGTGGCAGGCGGCACCGTTAACCCGAGGACCCGAGGAACAGGAGCCCGCACCCGTGCGGCACCGCGCACACGGACACCCAGGAATAACGAGCTCCGGCGTCTCGATGAGTGGGCTGCGAAAACGCCCGAGTGTGGGAGACAAGTTAACGTTCAGTCTCACAGAAACCAACCGCGGATTCCGGCCCTTTAAATCCTGAATCAAACATGCTCACAACTTCACAGCAATACCCTCGAGAACCCAACGTAATGGCCGTTCTGCAGACAAACACACACTGTGAACTGACCGCAGAGCAAACGGGAACCCCAGACCCCGGGTTCTGAGACCCAGCTGTGGCCAGAGGGCTGGCGAGAGCCCAGCGGCTGAGCCGGGCCGGACTTTCCGATTCCAGAGGTCCAGGCTGGGGGTGGGTGGGCACTTCCAAGCAAGGGAATCCCCGACCAGCCCCAGGGGAGGGCGGGCCGAGTTCCGGCCAGGGGGCAGCTTCGAGAACCCATGGCCTCAACGCCAAGCCCCAGGAATGCAAGAATCGCGTGCAAACGGGCACGTCCTTTGTCAGCGTTGGAACGAATGAGCATAGCTCAGCACTGGGGAACTGGGCAGCCATCATTATCACCACCAGCAGGCAGCGTACTGGGGACTCCGGGACCTTGTAGCCAGAGGGAGGGACCCCACGCTCCCTGCTGTGAATTCTCAGTGGATTGAACTGAGCACCTCCAAAGCAAGACCAGTCTTCACAAATGTGAGTGATTCAGTCCCTGAAATCATTCAAATCTTACCTACAATTATATGTGACACATAGTTTTACCCGACCCCAGTGTGGACACTGCCAGCTTGGACTTCCATGACTTCACACTCCATGCGGTCGCGTCACGTCAGCATTGCTGCAGCCTCACAGGGTGACCCACCTCCGTGCCTTCCGGGGGCGCACCCAAGGGGAACGAAGGAAAGTAGGGCTCAGCCTGGCCGGGGCTGTGGGCTCTAAGCTGCGGTCACCCCATTCTGGCTGGGACAGAGCCCAGCTGTGTCTTCCAGGAGGGGCCTGGGCTCAGCCTTGAGACAGAGGAGCTCCGTGCTGGACAGCCCCACACAGGACGTGCATGCCCAGACCTCTCTTGTGAGCGTGAGTGTCCACTTCGGGCGGATTCAGAGCCAGGTCAGGGGCATCCAGGTGCCCTGCTCTGACCCCTGGACTGCACTACCCACCCCTCAGACTGCGGAGGGGGGAACCCAAGGTCTGGGCCTGGTGGACACAGCCTACGCCTCAGTCTTGCTTTCCATCTGGAGGTCAGAGGCCAGAGCCCCAGGTCACAGCCACCATGGAGAGGGACAGCCTCCACTGGCCTAAGAGCGTGGCCAGGTCACCTGACTCCCAGCCAAGCACATCACCCTGGGCACCTCGTTTTGGTGCCCTGAGTGTGCAGAGTGCGTCCGTGACTGGTTTCGCTCCACCCAGTGCTGTCTGTGCCAACCCGGGGCCGCTGGCCGATTGCTTCCCGCAGGCTGCAGAGCCTGGGACACGCGATGAGACCCGGTCACTGCTGGCCGCACACACATGCCCGCTCCGGATGGTCCCCTAACTCGACCTCCTGCCTGACCATGTCATCTCCCATCTCCAGGGGAAGAGCAGCTGTGCGCTCGGCAGCCCGGCTCTCTGCTGTGCCCGAGACAAATTCCCCGGTCAGAGCTGGACTCGGGCCTGCACGCAGCAGGGAAGAGGATTCAGAATGAGCAGCCGGTCTGTCTCCCACGGTCGTGCCGGAGTCCCTGGGCCCCTGCAGATGGGCGCTGCACCCACCTGCACCCCATCAACGGCCATTCATTCCCAATTCTGGGCACTGCGAGGGTGTCATGGGCGGACAGAGCCCCGGCGGCCCACGGTCCTGCTCGCACTCCCTGTCACAGCCATGGGCTGCCCTGCTCCTGGGAGGGGCGTCGGAACGCTTTAATCAGAGCCCACAGTGACTCGGAGCAGCGCCTGACCTCATTAGTCTGGGTGGGGCACCTCTGAGCAGAGACGCCGCAGAGAACTGGCTGGCTTGAGATCTATTAGGGCTTGAGTCCTCGCAGCCGAACCACACGCTCCTCTGCTTCCCTGTCTTCAAACGCGTGGGCCGATGCGTTCCGGCCCCTGTCTGAGTTTTGCCACTAACAGGAGAGTCTTAATTTCATCCAGCCCTTGAAGTTTCTGTTTCCTATCCCTATTGACACCGTAATGAATAGCACTGGGCCCGAGTCTCAGGATGAACAGGCGGAGAGGACGGGCACCCCGGCAGGGCAGTGCGCTCCCATGCTCAGACCCCTTTAATTAAGCGCCTCCCAGAGCAGCAGCCCGACCTGTATTCAAATGCCGGCCAGCCAGGTGTCCGAGACAGCAGCTGTGGAACAATGACAAATGGGGAGTGAGGCCACCATGCGTTCTCTTCTGGACCCAGCTCCCCACTTCCAGGCATGGGTTAGGTGGGTGCTGAGCGCCAGGCAGCACCTGGAAATGAGCGTGCTCCTGCCCCGCCCCACCCCAGGCCCGGGGCTCTTCCAGCAGGACCAGCCGCTCCCAGGTGTGCATCGCCCCACCTGAAGACCAGGAGCCAGGACTGCCCCCTGCCCATCACAGGGGTGTCGTGAGGACGGACAGGCAGCTTGCCCGCGCCATTGCCGAAAGGCGCCATACGGGGACCCAGAACTACAACCGACCGAGAACCTGCTTGACTCTGTACCACAGTTAAGGCCCATGAACCAATCCTTCAGAGCCCAGAAGAACCTGGAAGTAAAAAGAGGATTTGACCTGGTGGGGGGTTGTGAGCCGGGCGGCAGCCGGCCTGGAGATCCATCAGATTACCCCAGCTGCAGGGGAGGAGGCATGGGAGCCCTCATCACCACCTCCATCTCCTGAGCCCCTGCCCCAGCCACCAGCAAGGGTCCTAAGGCTGCAAGTCCCCTCAGCTCCCAGGGCCCTGGCCGCTCTCCCCAGCCTCACCACCGGCAGCCCTTCCCCCGCAGCTGGGCTCCAGCTCCTTACCAGAGAGGAGGAGGGAGGGAGGAGGGTCAGGACCCAAGACTGAGGCTACCAGCCGAACTGCAGAAGGGAAAGGGACAGCGAGGGGAGAAATAGGCCACTTCCCAGAGCTGCCACGACAAACCACCAGACCTCAGGGCTGGGAGGAGCAGGCTTTCTTGTCTCACGGTTCTGGAGGTCAAAGGTGCAAGCTCAAGGTGACCTCACGTTGGCCGATGGCCTGGTCACCTGCTGATCAGTCTGCTGCAGCCCCGTCTACCCTGGGGCCGCTGCAGAAACAGAGCTGGGCCTCCCTGCTCCACGAAGGTTTCCCTGCTGCCCCCAACCCTCCACCCTCCCTGCGGGGGCCCCAGGAGGGCCCACTCCCACCCGCCACCTCCTGGTCTCTCCATCGCTCCCAGCGCCCCGTCGAGGCTATGGCTTCCGCTGGGGGCCAGGGTCCAGCCCGCCAGCCTTCCTCTCGGAGCCTGCCATAAAACCACGGTTCTCTGAAGGTGGTTAGCTTCAGGCATTCAAGGCCCAATGGCTCATTTTGGCGACGAGTGAAATGCGGCATCAGATGTTCGTTTCGATGATCAAAGATGAACAGAGCAAAGGAGACACGATTCAGCTGTCCCCGAGATGAAAGACACTCAGCTCCCGTCCGCCAGGCATAGGCTGGGGGTGGGCCGGCGCAGGGAGCATCCGTGCTTTCCTCGCAGGCCTGCGAGGTTTTCCAGGAGTCGGTTCTGAAATCTGTGAATGAACCCTCATTAGTCCTCTCAGCCCAGAGCATGCAGGTGCCTCGGAATCCCTGCTGGCCTCGGCCCAAGAGCCTGCTGTGGACTCTGGAGCTGCGCCCTGTGCCAGGAGCCGGCTCCCCGAAGGGGCGGTCAGCACCCCTGCAGGATGGTGTGGGGTGAGGAGGGGCCCCGCCGTCACCGCAGCCCGCCGACCCTGGGGCTGGTCCCTTCACCACCGCGACAGGCAAGGACTCTCAGGAGACAGCCTGAGGTCCTCGGAGGGACAGGGACAGAGACCGGCACTGGTCCCCGGCTGCCCATCAGCACACAGGAGGGTGGGAACTAGCCGCGGTGCAGGTCTCTACGGGGCTGGCGTTGAGTGGGCACTCTCCCTCACTTGTCACGTGGCCTGGTTCTCCGAGGTCATCGCACCCACGTCCTCGATGTCGGGCTGGGAAACTCTCGTCTGACTCACACCCATTCCGCTGCACGCCAGGTCACACGTTAACCGCCGACCTTCATTCACATTAACTAAACCCATGCAGGGCCACGGGCCCTCAGTCAACTGGAACCCACACTCGTCGGAAAATGAAGTGGTTTCCCCAAGCCCTGGGTGGCTGGAGAGCGGAAGCCGGGCGCACACTGTGGTTTCCCCCGGGACCGACCCCGTGGCGCCCAGAGTCCCCGCAGATGATGGACTGCGGACCTGTGGCCGACTCTGACGAGCGGCGGCAGATCCACCTGCTGATGAGGTGCACGGCACCAGTCACTGAGCCGAGCAGCGATGCGACCCCGGCAGCCCCGGTCAGTCACGGTTTGCCCTGAACTGTTTCTCCACTTGTGAGCAAAGTAAGACCCACAGGCTGTATCTCTTCCAAAGGCGTTTCAATTATAAATTCGTCTGCAGTTGAAAATCACAGAGCAAAGCACAGGGTTTCTAAGTGCTTTTAAAATGGGCTTTCCTGCCACCATGAAGAAATCTGTTTTGCAGGAAAATGCTTTTATTTTTTAGGTAAAAATACTAACCTTAAATATATCGGTTTTAAGCTCTGCTGTCACAGTAAAGTAGGAAGATGAGGTTTGAAGAGCCACTGCCCAGAGCAGGACTCTGGCTGGGAGCAGGGATGCAGCCCCTCCCCTGCTGATGGGCCCCAGCCCCCAGGCAGAGGGCTGTCAGCCCCAAAGCGGGGCCAGTGTGTGTGTGCCCCTGATGGACAGCGGTGAGGGAGGCCTCTGTCTGGGGGTCCCTGCAGGGTGGCTCCACCCGGCACCAGAGCCTCGCTCTTCTGTCTGCTCAGCTCCCCCACCAGCGGAGCCCCCCCCAGGGGCCCGCCCTCGGGCTGTCCTTGCTGGGCAGGGCTTCCCTCTCCACTGCAGCACCAGCTGATTGTCTCTGCCTGTGATGAGCCCCGGGCGGAGTCGCAGGCAAGATGGGACCGGAGCACAGATGCGAGACCTGCATGTGCTCTATGGCCAGGGCTGTCCCTGCATGCGCGCCGGGGCCCCTGCTCTGCCAGGATGTGCAGGGGGGACTGCCTGGCCATCCAGCCCCAGAGATGCCAGGCGGCGTCTGCTCCTGGGCCGGGCCTGTGGGTGCCCTTTGTGACCTGGAGAAGGCCAACAACTCAGGGGTTGTCGGCCTGCACTGGGGGGTAAGGGGCCTCTCTGCTGGGGTCACCCCACCCAGGACCCTCACAGTCACAGGTTATAAGCCCCCACATCTCTACTGCAGGGTGTTTTCACAGCAGGCCCAGCCCCGTCAGGCTGGCAGGGCAAGTTCAAGACACAGGTACAAGCTCTCGAGCAGGAGCCAAGTGCCCCATCTCTGGGCAGATCCAGACCACGTCTCAAGGGGTGCAGAGCAGACAAACGGGAGCAGCCTGGCCAACCCCGGGCTTGGAGGAGTCTGAGCTCAGGTCCCACGAGGCCAGGCTGAGGTAGCAGACGTGGTGACCGGAGGAGAGGGACGACGGTCAGCTAGAGCCCCCTCCGCTGCTCAGAGAGAGGCAAGCAAAGAGTCCCAGGAGGGGTTCCGAGGGAGGCAAGCTCCAGGTGAAGACCAGGGAACGTCCCCAAGAAGACCATCCCTGCTGTGTTTGGGGAGGTCACCCGACACCCCTGTGTGTTTCAGAGGTGGCCCTACCCCTGCCCCACAGGCCGGCCTGGGTCCCTGCCCTTCACTCGCCCCTCACAGCACCTCTGGGTGTCAGCCTGTGCACCGAACACCCCCCAATGCAGGAGACCGCCCCCCAGCAAAGGACTGTTTGACCAGAATGTGAAGAGTGCCAAGAAGCTCCTGTCACTAGAGTGGCCGCAAACCACTTCTGCCACGTTCGATCAGTCACAGTGCTTCCTCCGCACACTGCGCGCATCTTTTTTTTTGCATTTCAGTTGTGTCTTTAACTTCCTTGAAATAATACAGCACAATATGCTGGAAATGTTGTGCATTTTCTTCCATCTTCAATATCAAAATGGCTGCACAAACGGTCACCAATTTCGGTAAGATTTCTTAAACGCACGCTGACGTGACAGCTGTCACAATACAGTCTGACAAAATCGTTTCAGAGTTAAAGATGACTGAGCGCTGCCAGAGCCGCCGTGCGGAAAAAACGTGACAGACTTTTTCTCCAGTGCAGTGAACTCACGTGGAGGGGGGATGCTGGCCTGTGTCCCGCACCTCAGACAGAAAGCAACCGCAAATATTAACAAACTCAAAACGTGAGGCGTGAAACCATAAAAACTTTCAGGAAATGATACGTAAGACGAAACCACAATCCAGGACTGGGCATGCGGATCCTAGACTGGACACCAAAACCGTGATCCACAAAGAAGATAAACAAACGGAACTTCATCCAAATGACAGCCGATGCTGCTCTGCAGAAGCCCCGGGGACGGGCGCAAGGACAGGCTGCAGACGGGGAGGAAACGGTCACAGACGACGCCTCTGATGAAGGACTGACACACTTGAAGTGCAGGCAGAACTGCCAAACTAACCAATCAGGAAATGAGCGACAGACACGAAGAGACACTGTGTCGACGAGGAAGCACCGCCGGCACGGACACCGAGCCGAGGCGCACCGCACCATCAGTCCCAGGGATGCCAACGGGAACCACACGGGCACCACACCCCCAGGGGAAGCCTGGAAGAAAAACCAGTGAGGACACCACACCTGGCTGGAATGTTGAGACTCTGGTTACTGTAACAATGGCATGGCACTGCGGCCCACATTTGGGCAGTTTCCATGGAAACAAAACATTCGTACAGACTAAACACACGACCCAGCAGTTGAACTCCGGGCCACTATCTCAGGAAGATGAGGGATGCCGTCCCGATGGGAACCCACACACAGTATTTACAGCATCTTCACTCCTAACAGACGAGGCTGGAAATGACTCCAAGGGTCCCTCAGTGGAAGGATGGCTGAAATACTCGGCGGTGCAGCCATGCCGCGGGATGCAACTCATCAGTGCCAGGGAGCGACATGTCACATGAGCCGCATGAGCCTCCAGACAGGATGCTCGGGGAGAAAAGCCAGCCCGAAGGTTGCAGAGCCCATGGACGGAATGTCCCTCCGACAGCAAAGTCATGGGCTCAGAGAACAGATTACTGGTGGCCGGGGGCAGGGAGGGGTAGGGGGCCATAAAGGCAGCACATGGGACCCGTATGGTGACAGGAATGTCCCACAGCTTGGCTGTGTCAGTGTGAACGCCCTGGCTGCTGCATGGCGCCGTGGTTCTGCAAGACCCACCGCTGGGCCAGGGTGCGGGGCCTCTCGTCTCCAAGTCCCACGGCCGCGTGTGGATCTGCCGTCACCTCGAAGCGCAAACACAGTCACAAAACAGAGACTCTGCGCCGGTGACCCTGACAGGCCCTGGAAGCAAAGATGAGCCTCCCCCTAAAAGGACAAAGAAAGGGTAGGGGCCAGACGGGAACCATGGGGACCCTTGAAGCCTATGGTTGCAGGTGGCGGAGGTGTGGCCCCGCCCAGGTCATACCTTGTCACAAAGACACACGGGCAGAACCGGCAGGAGGGGACCCAGGGCACTTGCACACATGTGACTCTCTCCCAGGCTGCACAGCCTGGAGCAAGCTCTCTGTGACTCATGGGTGTGCATCCCTGAATCCTTCCTCTGAGTGAAAGCATCACTTTGTGTGATGTCGGCGTGTAAAATACCCCCACTTCCTGCGACTCTGCCTTGAAGATGTTCATGTTTTCATCAGCCAGGGACCTCAGAAATAAACATGTGAATGTAGTCAGAAATGTAAAAGCCAGAATTAAAACACTTCTAGGAGACAATCTTTGAGTTCTTCCGAGAGGTTTCCTTAGATAGAACTCAAAAATTAAGAACCGAAAAGAAAAAGAAATGAAAATCGAATGCCGTCGGAAATAAAATTTTACTTTCGAGAAAGACACGATACCTAGAAATCCCTCTGGCCCTCTGAGGGATGACTGTGTCCCAGCATGTGAACGACATGACCGATGACAGGTGGCCCCTGGGAAACGTTGGGGTGGTGGCAGGGAGCCAGAGACCTAGCTGTGTCACGAGGGGGTTGGAACTTACGGCCCCACTTCCCCCACCTCAGACAGGGGATGGGCCCAGTGGCCGATGGTTTTGTCAACTGTGCCTTTGCTCTGAGTCTGCATACAAACCCAAAGGCTGGGGTTCAGAGTGCTTTGGGGTGACAGGCAGAGGTGCTGGGAGAGCAGCCTGGGTGGGCGTGGAAGCTCTGGGTCCTTGTCCACCTACTGTGCCCTGGGCATCTCCGCCACCCGGCTGTTCCCTTTGATACCAAACCTGCAGCCCAGGAGCACTGCCTCCCTGAGTTCCGTGGGCCACGCCAGCACAGGGTGGAACCTGAGCAGGGGTCTTGGGAGCCTTCGGTGTCCAGGTCGGTCAGAAGTGCAGGTGACCACCCGAGCTTGCACCTGAAGTGGAGGCATCCTGTGGGCTGAGCCTCCTTCCCGAGTGGGGCGTGACGCTTCCTCCAGGTCAGACTTGAGTGACACTGCAGGACACGTGGTGGGCGGCTGAGATTTTCCGTGGGAGAACAGCCACAGACACCTGCAGGTGGAAGCCAGCCCGGGCGTCGCCGCAGAGAAAGACCTGGAGACGACCCAAACTCCCCTCAACAGATGAGCGTGCGAACAATTGCGGCGCAGCCACACGCGAGAGCAGGGCTGAGCAATAAAAAAGGATTTATCTGCCCGTGCACACGCCTCGAGCGCACCTCAGAGCCATCACGCTGAGCCGAGGAACAGAACAGGGAAGACAAATGGTGTCATTCCACTTGGGCGAGATTCATCTTGAGTAACAGAAAGCAGACACAACAGGCAGCAAGGAGCTCTCCGACGTGCTGAAACCCTCCGTCTGGATCCTGTGGGTGACGACCGGGGAACCTCCCAGAACCCATCGACAGACCACCGAATGGATGCATGTTACTCTACGGAAACTCCCTCTCAATTCAATTAATTTTGCAAAACGAACAGGGTGTCAACCCATGGCTCACGCAACCTCCTGAACCACTGGGAATCTGCGGTGCACTCTCCTCTCGCCACGCCGTCAGACCCTCCTGTCCTGCTGGCTGACTCGTCACTTAAGGCAGCTGCTGAAGAACCCTGCACCCACAGCTCTGCCGGTTTCCCGGCTGCTGGCTTGTGTTTGCATTATTAGTCACGTATGCAAAGCACGTCTTCTTCTCAGGGCTGTTCCAACCCACGTTCGTTAGGGGATGATTTCCTCAGACCCACTCGCCTGGCACTGGTAAACACCACACTCCCTGTCTGCAGAGAGCAAGCCACGGCTGGGGCCCCCTGCTTCCCCACCGGCCCTGGGGAGCCCCGTCCTGGGAGAGCCGGGGAGGTGGCATTGCCTGGCAGAGATGGGAGAGAGCAGGCCAGCCCCATCCTGGCTGGAAAACACTCATTTTCTACTTTAAATAGAGAATCATTACAACAACCCTGCATGCAATAATAACAATCAGTAGAAGGCCAACTTTGTGTGAGGGTCAGATGCCTGCTGAGACTGAGACACTCCGGGGTGGCCCCAAGTGACTGGGCTGCGGGTGGGGGCCACCAGAGAATCCTTGCTCAGTGCAACCCGGCCATTCTGCGTGCCTTCCCACGTCCCCACACTCTTCTGCCTCCAGTACTGTACCGTCCATGCGCCCCCTCCATGTCCACAGCGGCTGGGCGAGGAGGCAGGAGGCTAGGTGTGGTCCGTATTGGCAGCTGAGCCCGCTGAGCGAGGCAGGAGCTGGGTGAGGAAGGAGGTTCCCTTCTCCGGAGTCTGTTAGGGCTCAGCCTGCTCTCAGGAGGCACGCCTGCACTTGCACACACCTGCACACACACTCACGTGTGCTCACACCCACCACAGTCACACCAGGGCTATGTCTCTGGCCTGCAGGCCAGGCTTCTCCATCAGAGCTCTGCAGCCTCAGCTCCTGGCTCCTCTCGGCCTCACGTTTGATGCTCTGCCCCTGAGGCAGCCAGCTGGGAGAAACCAGGAGACTCTTCCTCCTTCCTTCTCACACCCCCATGAGCAGGGGGGCAGGTGTGGAGGGTGCACAGGTGACACATGTCTGCCTCCCAGAAAGGGTATGGCACCTCCCCGTTTGATCCAACTTTCTATGCCAACAGAACTCCGTTCTGGGGGCTAGGGAGTGGGCAGAACAGAGACGACTGCAGGCAACAGCACCCTTCAAGCAGGAAGCCTGTGATTTTCCGGAAGCGCCGCGGACCTGACTGCCCACACACTCTTGCCTGAGTCTCCCCCTGGTGGGAGGAGTGCTGGGCATGTGGTGGGGAGAGCAAATCTGAAGCCTGGATTAAAATGATAAACTGCAGGCATTGCATTTCTAGTACAATCAGCACACCCACCATCTAGAAAGTCAAAATGGAGCTCAAACCAGGAGCCTTGCAGCGTGTAGCCAGGAAGGGGGAGAGGATGGGTGGGAGGCTGGTCCTGCCCGAGGCTCGTGCAGCAGACATGCATCCATCAGAGCCTCTGAAAGCCTGGTTGTGGTGATCTGGGAGGCAGCATGGAGGAGGTGGCCTTTGAGACAAGCCTTGAAGGCAGAGACATGAGGAGGTAAGCGGTGGGGTGTGGGTGGAGAGAACAGTGTGGTGCCCATGAGAACAGCAGCAGCCCAGTGCGGGTAGAATTGAAGGAAGCTCTTTGCAGGGTGTGGGGACAGGGCTCGGCTTGTGCAAGAACAAGGAGTGCCCTCCTCCAAGAAGCCTGACCCACATGTGCACAATCTCATGGTCACCTCAGACACAGGAGCTGGAGTGAGCACACATCAGGCTGCGCCCCCTGCTGGACCTGCTGAGAAGCTTAAATGTACACCCACCAATTTGTGCAAATGCAGTTCAGGTTCCCGCCAGCCTCAGCACGCAGCGACACCGAGCGCTGTCCCTACACAGACACGTGCTGCCCAGCCCACCTGTCTGCGACACCAGCCAGAAAGGACAGACAGGGGCTGTGCTGGGGCCACCACGGCCACTCCTGGACCACCAGGTCAAGTCCCAAACCTTTACGGAGCTCCTGCTGTGTGCCAGCACACTTGCACACAGTCAGCCCCACAGTGGCATCCAGCCCCAGCAGCATGCCGCCTGCGGGACAGCGTGGGGCTGAGACGACACTGAGAGAGCAGCGAGCCAGCTTCGGGGTTCTGCGCGGTCCCAGCACCACTGGGGCAGGGGTCCCTGCTGCCAGTGTGATCAGGGCCTTGTGCCGAGCTGGAGACAAGGCCCCCGGAGGCCGGCCAGCTACCACTGCCTGCAGAGGAGCACGCCCGGCTGTGGGCAGCGACGCTGAGCTTCGAGTGTTAGGGACTCAGACTGAGAGGACCCGAAGGAGCCAACAAACCTGCGATGTGGGGCGAGATTCACGCTGGAAAAGGGGCTTCTGTCTGCAGGGGCAGCAGCCCCTCAGTGCAGGGACCCTGCCCCAGCAGGGGGCGCCCTGCTTCAACTTCACAACCTTCAGCTTCTCTCCCAGCCCGGCCCTCAGCTGAGGACGGAGCAAACACATCTCTCCCACCCCGCACCCACGCCGTCCACTACTCGCTGGCCTGCCGACGTCCGACGTCTCTGCCCCGGGATTGCAGTCCTGCCTGGAGAGGTGCTGCTGACCACTGGACCCCCACTCCAGCGGTGACTCCCACCACCAGGGACCCTGGTGTCGACAGCTCACAGTCCCGCCCTGCAGTCTCTCCGACCTTCCCCTCACCCCCACTGCCACCAGCCTCCGCGCCGAAGGTAGAACAGCAAATACACAGTGGACGCCACGCTGTGCTCTGACAAAGGGATGCCATTCTTTTTTTACTTAAAATTTTTAGTTATTTTTTATTGATTATGTTATTACAGTTGTACAGATTTCCCCCCCTCTGCCTCCCTCCACCCAGTACCCCACTCCCTCAGGCCATCCCCCATCACTGCTCACGTCCATGGGTCATGCGTGTAAGTTCTGTGGCTGCTCCATTTCCTGTGCTGCACTTCACACCCCCGCGGCTGCTCCGTAACCATCTGTCTGTCCTTCCTAACCCCCCACATCTTCTCCCACTCCCCCCGCACCCCTCCCGTCTAACAACCATGGGAATGGTCTCCGTATCCACAGTTCTTCCTCTGGTCTTCTGTGCTCAGTTCGTTTTTTAAGCTCAATTGTTGATATGTATTTGTTCCCATTTTACTGTTCACAGTTTCGATCTTCTTTTTCTTAGATAAGTCCCTTTAGCATTTCATATAATAAGGACTTGAAGTTCTTTAGTTTCTTCTTGTCTGGGAAGCACTTTATCTGCCCTTCAATCCTAAGTGAGAGCTTTGCTGGATAGAGCAACCTTGGCTGTAGGTCCCTGCTTTTCCCGACTTTAATTACAGGATCGTCAATCTCTCATCTTCGCTCTGTTCTCCTCACGCGGGCCAGAGGGATTTGACGTCACCAGGGGCTTTGACGTCACCAGGGGAAGGACAGGTTTGTTCCAAGGACTCCAGTTCGGAGACAGCAGTGAACAGCCCATCCCACACAGCGGGTCACAAGCACGAGACTCAGAAGCGTGCTCCCTGCAGCATGGGGACCCCCAGCCCGCTGAACAGGAACCCTAGTCCAGCAAGTACGCCCTGAGGTCGGACATTCCTTTCCAGAAAGCTAGTCCTACACAGCTCATTACGCAGCTGGACAAAACGCATTCAGCTCCCAGTGAACCGGCCTGAACAGCCAAGGTCTCGCCGATGGTGGCCTCACTGACAACCTCTGGCTTCCATGGACGTGCAGCGGCCATCGAGAAGGGCGACAGGTACCCACACTCACCTTCATGGCTCAGGGTGCCACTGGGAGAGGGCAGAGGACCACAGTGTGTGCACCACCACCTTGTGCACGGGCACATGTGCTGTGCACACGCATGTGTGGCTGCTTGCTCAGAGAGGGGTCAGCAGCTCCTATGGGGGACACATGAGGGTGGCTCTTTTCCTCTTTCCTCCCTGCTCTTCACTCTGTCTATGGGTAAATCTGTGAGCATGTGTTACTCCCTCTCTGATCAGGAAAGAATTTCCACTTGAGAAAACATGCAATGGAAACTCCTGCTTCTCTGAACTCCAGCTGTCCCGGAGACAATACATTCTAGACCGCTGGGACGGTTTCTTTCTTGCCAACCTGTCTGGGCCACACTGCCCAGAGGTCGGGTCAGAGGACCTAGGCCACAGTGAGGGCAGGCGCACCGCAGGTGAGACCAACACTTAAGCCAGCAGCTTTCGAGTAAAGGAGGCGGCTCTCCATTCTGAGGACGGAGCCTTGCCCGGTCAGCTGAAGGCTTTTCGAGAGAGAGCCTGGGCCCCCTGGGGCCAAGGTGCCTTGCCTGCAGGTGGTCTTTGGCCGGGACTACAATGCCAGCCCCACCCCAGTCTCCGCTGCAGCTTGCCCTGCAGATGCTGGACTTACCAGCCTGTTCGATCCTGGAAGCCGATTACCTGAAATCAATCAGCATCTATCGGTCATCTATCTGCCTACCTACCCACCTGCCCATCACCTACCCAGCATCTACCTGTCACCGACACACCCACATACACACACTCTATCGGCTCTGCCTCTCTGGAGTGCCCAACACAACTGCTTCTAATTTCTCTGTAACTTTGCTGTTGGAGCAGTTTTAGGTCACAGCCAAATAGGATGGAAGGCAGGGAGTTCCCGCCCCCACAGCTGCCCACACACCCCACCGCCCCCACCCCACAGTGCTGTGTGCACCACCGTCAAGGATCCACATGGGTGGGTGCTCTCGATCCCCCACAGTCCGGTCTCCATTAGCATTCACCCCCGGTGCACCTGCTACAAATGTGTGACGGCCTGTGTCCATCCTTACACTGTCTCCAAACCACGCTGTGCTCCCCTGACCTCCTCTTTGGCAGAGACCCGGGCGCCCAAGACGGGCCAGCAGGGAGGGCTCGCTGCCGGGCTACAGAGGACACGCAGCAGGCCCGCTTCAATGTCAGGGCTTCGGTATAAGTGTGTCCCGTGCAAATTCAGGTTTCTTGCTTTTCCTTTGCTCCATCTCTCTGCTGTGGAGACCACCTGCCTGGGGCCTCAGCTCCCGCACAACCTCCCTGGACAGCAGCGGGCCCGTCCATCCCTGCAGTGCAGGGACCCCAAGCTGCCTTGACTAAGTCCCACTGGCAGGTGTGCGAGTGGCGGCCGTTGGTGACAGAGGCTGTGACCAGAACTCAGAGGGGTCTCTGGTTGGAAGGCAGCACAGGGACACTAGAAGCTGGCAGATTCTGTGTGCGCATGTGTCTAGAAGGGCAGTGAGTAGGGACGCTTTCGGAATGTAGACTCCATGAAATGGATAACAAATGGGATCTCTCTTAAGAAAAGGTCAGAGACCCACATTCTGCAGTTGACAGACCGAGGTTCACTCAGCAACTTTTCTCGAAAAGGTTGCTGGCTGCACTGGGGCCCCTCATCCGTTTTATTGGACTGCAAACCAGTCCTCCCCGGGGGATCTCGCTTGTGCCCGGAGCCCCGCCCGGCTGGCTGTCAGAGGAGCATGTTTAATGTGGCAGGTCAGACTGCCACGCCACACGCCCTCGGCCCAGTGATAGGCCATCCCTCATCCCTGCCCCTGCAGGCAGGGCCAGCCTAGAGGGCGGTCTCCTCCGCAGGTAATAAGGTTACGGCAGCAAGTCTAGAACCAAAGGTCAAACCACTTCATTGCAAGGTTTTAAAAACCCCAATTTAAAGACACATCAGCTTCCAGTGCAGCCAAGCTGGCAGCCTGACTGCCATTAGCTGCCCATGCCCGTGACAGGCCGACCCCATTCATCACTGGGGCTGGCAGGGACGAGCGAGGCGTCACCGTGGGAAGGGAGCAGCTGTTATCCCCATGTTCTCGGGGGCTGGGAGTCTGGTGACGGGGGAGAAGCGAGGGGCACTCCCTGGACGGAGGTGGAAGGATGCTGTGTGCACCCGGGGGTCAACACAGGGACAGGTGCGGTCCTCAGCACTCAGGCCCCCAAGTCCTGCACCCAGAGGGAGAAGGGAGCTCAGGGGACCAGGCCCCAGCGTGACAGGGACACATGCATCCAGTGAAACACACCTGTTTGCACACACTTCCTGAGCACACACTGAGCCCTCACTGTCTGCACTGAGTCACATGCTGAGTCCCTACTGTATGCACTCACATCCTGAGCAACTACTGTATGCACTGAGTCATGCACTGAGCCCTCACTGTGTGCGCTGAGTCAGGTACTAGGCTCCTGCTGTATGCAAACCTATATGGGAGAACAACCCCCGCCCTAACCAGAAGGGGCATTCCATCAGTGCTCCCACCCCCCGACCGCAAGCCCACTCACACACGGAGCTGCATGGCCCATTTCTCGGGTCCTGGGCGGGGCTGCTGACCCAGGGTCCTTCCAGCGGCTGCGCTGTTGCCGCCAAGGGAGCAGTGCTCCCCCCAGCACTCATGCCGCCTTGGCAGGACCATTTTCTCATAAGCTCTGCTGATGGCCTCCTATTATTGCTTTCCAGAGGGAAGATTTAGGGCAGCAGAAAACACTATGAAAAAGGGATATTAGGCTTAGATTGACCATAACAAAATTGTGATAAGAACGGAGCTATCAAGTTGATACCGTATTATTAACTACACATTTCTCCCTGCACTACCCAGTGGACCAGCAAAGCCTGCGCGGGCTGTAGACTGCAATCTCGCAGAGCAATAAACCAGTGTTTTGCATAAATAGATTGCACAGACTCTGTTGATTGTGGTCCCCGCATCTGCGGGGTGGAAGCGCGTCAGTAGAGAGTTCCTCCTTCTCAGGCGTGTCACCGACAGAGAAGTAAATCGCCCCGTTTCAGCCGGTGCAGTTGTGAGCAGTTTGGAGCATGGCAGCCAAGTGGGGTTTCACGCCATGACGGCTGGGGTTCGCCCTTGTGTTCATCCGCCCGCCAGGGTTCTGGTCCTGCGTCCTAACCTGCCCCAGAGACCTGGGCTGGGAGTGCAATAGCCTAACTGGCACACTCACCTCTCCATCTGAGGACAGAGACGTGGCCGGTGCCATGCCTCCACCCCACATGCTGAGCAAGGAAGCGCCCGAGCCTTCCGCCCTCTGACCTGGGCCCCCCCGCCAGGGCTTCCGAAGGTCAGATGCAGATCCTAGCTGGAGGCGTCCCTTGTTGCCTCCGGTACCCCTGGCTGCGTTCTCAGGCACCTGCACACGCCCTCCTCATTTACCTGCATAGAGGAGTGGAGGAGGTTTCGGGGGGCTGCTCTAACAGAATACGCCGAGTGCCTCAAAGCGACACGAACTTGTCCTGCTCTGGCTCTGGAGGTCAGGAGTCCTCTGCGCCGGCTGCTGGCAGGGCTGTGCTCCTCCTAGCGGCTTCAGGGCAGAGGTGCCGGTTTCCAGAGGCTACCTGCGATCTTGGGTCCCAGGCGCTTCGTCCCATGGCCTGACCGCTGCCCATCACCCGGCTCTGTTCATCACCCCACTCTGTCCGTCACCAGGCTCCATTAATTCCATGATAAACCCACAACTGGAACTTGGGGCGAGTAGATGAGGTGACTGGAGGTGGAGGTTGGAGAACGGAAGCCCCTCCCAGTGAGGGAGATAACTGTTCCTGATTGGAGAACGTAAGCCCTGCCCAGTGAGGGAGATAACTGTTCCCGAAGAAAAGGGTCTCAGATCAATCAAGGAAGTGAGGGAACCTGCTTTGGGTCTTGGGCTGGGAGAAGCCTTCCCACCCCGAGTTCTGCCCAGGGAGGGACCCTGGTCGTGCCTGCACCCTGGACATGACCGTGGGCCTTCCTGCCCGCACAGAGCCAGGGAAGCCAGGCGGCCCCGCTGCAAACAGGCCCTGTTCCTGCCGGAGGGCGAGTCAGGCGTGGACCCGAAGTCAGGCGGTCACACCGTCACCGCCTTGAAAGCGTGTACACCCTTTTACCCAGAAACTTTTTGGAAACCATACAGAAGAGAGAAAGCAGTGCAGACTGGATTAAAGCGGTAGCTTAAATAAATGTACTTCCAGCAGCTGCCCATGAAAACCTCATTAACATAGCAGCAGAGGGCTAAAAATAGCACCGGTTCAGAAGCAGAGGATCAAAGCGCGAAAGTCAACAGCAACCAAATGTTGGAAAACAGAAACAGATGGATCGCCCACTTCTGGTTGTGGATGGACAGCCCCGAGGGGGTCAGCCCTCCAGCGATAAAAACAAAAACTTCAGCCGGTGATTACTTTTAAGTCCGCAGGCCACAGAGGGTGGCCTAAAAGAGGCCAGCTGTGACCTGGAGGGAGGAGACGTGGGAAGAAGGGGACGCCGTGGGTGAGCGTCCCCTTTCCCGGACTTTCCATCTGAGAGCAGGCCACGATGGGGCTCCTGGGGCAGCCACACTCCGGCTTAAAGGACCGGAGAGAGGACTTGGGAATCTCCAACCCCTGCAGGATGGAGGAGAGATGCTGCAGTTGGGGGGGGGGGGAGCGGGGCACTCCGGGGTGTTCTGTGCGCAAACACGCAGGCACTGGCTGGAGAGCCCTGGCCCGGACGCGGATGTGGATTATTCACGCTACATAGAAGGGCCTGAGGTCTGAGCCGAGCCACGCCTACTGGCTGCCTAGGAAAAGAAAGGCGTCTCTCCGGAGGTGCAGAGCAGAATCCTGCCCCCATGTCGCTCGGTGACTCACCACCGGAGGGTACAATCCAACTTCAGCGGCCTGAAGCAAACCCAACACAAGTGAAAAGACAAATAGGCAGCTCCACAGACCCCACTAGAGAGGCTGACACCCTCCAACAGACGCAAGTAGGTCAAATGGATAAAAATGGGTAGAACTACAGACTTACTCTCTACCACCCCCAAAACCTGCAAGACGCGCTTTCTTTGCAGTCCACATGGCACGCTCACCAAGATACTCCGTGTGTGGGCCAATGGAATGAGACTCATTAAATATAAAAGGATTAAAGTGATATGAAGTATATTCTCTGACCAGAGTGGTATTAAATTAGAAATTAATTATCTTACATTATTAATTCTATTAGTACTTATATTAATGATAGTTAATCAAAAGCCGTGAATGTGAAAATTAAACATACTTCTATATTACTAATGTATTATATTAATTATAATCATTCATTATATCTCAAAAAACTGTTAATGTGTGAAAATTAAACAACATACTTCTAAATAATCCATGTCTCCCGGAAGAGTACACAAGGGAAATTTAGAAAATATCCAAATTAAATGATAATAAAAATACAAAATATGACTTGGGGGGTGTGCTTAGAGAGAGTTTTATAACGTTAAATGTTTAAATTAACAAAAAAGAGAAACTGCTGAACCAGTGCATAACTCAAGAACGTGTTAGTAGAAGAGCAAAGTGACCCAAACTAAATGGAAGGAATGAAGGAGTGAAGATAACAGACAGATCAATGAACTGAGAAAACAAACAAGGACGGCAAAGGTGGCCACCCCTGAGCTGTGCTTTTCCAAAAACAAGGGACAGGAGCCAGATTCTCAGGGTCGCAGATCAGGGGGGAGATGCTGCCACTGAACCTCTGGATTCTAAGCAGAAAACAAGGGGGTATTCATATAGCTAAGCCAGCAGAGGCTACAGCCTGGGTGAAGTGGACTAATTTCCTGAAAAACTCGCAGGGCCCCGAGTCTGACACCAGAGAAAAGAAAAGACACGGGCGGCCCTATCACAGCCCAGGAAGAGGACAGCGCCCCTCTTCCCGCAGGAACTCTCTCTGAGAGGGAAACGGGAGGGGCCATTTGCCAGGCCGTTGTGAGTCCAGCACAACTGTAACACAACAACCTGAAACCACCCTATGGCGAAACAGGAGCAGAGGAAAAACACGTCTCAAAGAACGAGGCAAACTTCCTTAACTAAGCATTAGCAAGTGTAGCCCCGCAACATGTGAAGACAATGACATGAACACGTGAGATCCTCTCAGGGACACAGGGTGGTTCAGCACCAGAAGAACAATGAACATGCTGCATCGTTAGCAGAACAGAGGAAAACCATTTCTTCTGTTTACAGTTATTTCAGTAGACACAAAGAGCGTCAGGTCGTTTGACAAAACCCAACAATTATTTGTGACTTGTTTTTAATCCCAGGAAAACCAGGATTCAGAAGAAACATCTTCAACCTGCTAAAGGCATCCACAAAAGCCTGCAGCTCCAGGTACGGTGAAGGTCGGAAGACAGAGTGCCCCCCACCTCACTCCCCCCAATCCCCACATGCCGGAGGTGATGGCTGCTCTCAGTGCCCGCACTCCATGTGCTGCTGGAAGTCCCAGCCGAGGGGACAAGCACGCAGCACAGAGATTAGAAAAGGGGGAGAGAAACGACCTGTTTGTAGGTGACCCCACTATGTACACAGCAAGTTCCAGGGAATTCATGAAGCAACCACCACCACTGATCGATGAATTGGCAAGGTCACAGAACACACGCCTAAAGGATAACAGTGGGTTGTAATTTTATATCCTGTCGAAAAACGCTTGGAGCCCTGACCCGTGTGGCCCGGTTGGGCGTCGTCACACAGAGCAAAAGGTGGTTAGTTCGATTTCCGGTCAGGGCACATGCCTGGGTTTTGGGTTTGGTCTCCGGTTTCGAGCGTGCAAGAGGCAGCTGATTGATGTTTCTCTCACATCGGTGCTTCCTTCCCTCCCTCTCTCTCTCCTTCCCCTCCCTTCTCTAAAATAAACAATTTTTTTTAATCGCAAAATAAAATGTTTGAAATTCCTTTTGCAATAGCATCAAACATGAAACAGTAATAAATTCAGCAAGTGCAGTGCATGAAACCCTTGTTCATGCAAAACCCACAAACTATCACTGAGAGACAGTGGGTGAAACGTCAGTCAGTGAAAAGACGCCCCAAGGTCACGGCTCTGATCACTCAGTAGTGTTAAGATGCCAATTCCCCCAAATTTAACATGACCCCAATCAGAAGCACAGTGGGTTTTCTGTAAAAACTCACAAGCTGCTTCTAAAATTTGTATGGAAATGGAAAGTACTTAAGAATGCCAAAAATGATTTCAGAGGAGGAGAACAATACTGGCTGATGGAACCGCCAGTCGTCAGGACTCACCACGGAGCTCAGGGAACCGAGGCAGCGCCAGGCAGCTTCAGCATGGGGCACGAACAACCACATCTGTGGAGCCGAGCGCAGAGCCAAAGTCCCCCAGTCCAGGCACAGACCATCGGAGGCAGAACGGAAGTGTGCCCAACAGGCACCGTCGAAACGACTGGAGGTTCCCACGAGCACGACGCCCTGCACCCTAGCACAGCTGCACATGGGCAGGAGGAAGGGGCCCTCAAGACATGGGGACGTGTCTGTCTAGCCCATCCGCCGCCAGCCGCAGCACCTCCCTCCCCTGAAGATTCCCGCCTCCACGCAGTTTGACTCAGAACTCTGCCAGAGGACGGGAGGAAATTGAAGGTGTCCCCAAATGAGGACTCTCAGCCCCAAGGGCCCAGAACCGACACACTGACCAATAGCCCTTTCTTTCTGATCTGGGAAGATGATTCTCCATAATTTCACTGACCGTTCAAAGTGGTTTCGTCTCAGGTGCAGCGCTGCCTCACTGGAAGAACGGTCGCCAGCAGTGGACGTCGAGTCCGCAACCGTGAGCTCGTCTGTTGACTCAGTAAGTCGAGGGACAGGGGTGTGTGGCCCACTCCTGCCTCTCTCTGACCTGTGGGGACACACCCCTCGCCCCTCTTCCAGGAAGGAGGGTCCTCACCAAGGCTCCTGGACTCTTGCAGGGTCCTCATCAGGTGACTTGCAGCTGGAACACCTGGGGAGGAAGAGGGCCACCGTGGGGCAGTCAGGAGTGAGGACTGGGCGGAGGAAAGAGTCCCCCACACCCGAAAGGGCAGCGACGGGCCACCAGTCCCTCCGGCAGGACAGCCCTGCACTCATCACAGACAGAAACCGACCCTCTCCTTCTGCAGGTTCAGTTACATGAGCCCGGCAGCCCTGTCTCTGCCCGTGGCTTTCGGGAAAAGGCCATGTGAGCTGTACGCTGTACAGGGCAGTATTCAGGAATCTCAGGAAGGAAAACACACAGACTCTAGGAAAGAGAAGAGGTGTCTAGGAAGATACATTTAAAGAATTGCCAAAAGGTGGGTGACATGGCAGAACAATAGGAGGACCAGTCCTACCCCGACCCCAGTCCGAACCCCTTACTGGTCCCCAGTGCCTGTCCATGGAGCATCAGGGTAGCCCATCCATCGGCTCTCAGTGACGGTGGCCGAGGAGACTCAAGTCCATGGTCCCTCGGGGCGGATGGGAACAAGTGTGACCGAGTGGACAGGCTGTGTGCCCGGTCTGCCCTGAGGAGGGGCCTGGGGAAGGAACAGAGCCAAGAGTGGGGACCAGGGGCCCTGCCTGGGGGTGTCACTGCAGCCAGGTCTTGGCACGGCTCAGATGCACGAACCCATTTATAGCTCAGGCTGGTGTGAGTCAGGAGACCTGTCACCTGAAACAGACGGTGTCCACACTGGGGCGCAGAAGCCCACCCCACCACGTGGAGGCCGGCCCGACCGAGGCCCTGTCTCTACTCCACGCACCAGCACACTGGCCGACTTCGTGGTGGTGGTCTCCAACGAGGAACTTCGAGTCTAACACTGGCCTCTGTTTCCAGCATCTCCCCCCTTGTCCCCCTCACCACGCTCACCATGCCACCCTGCGTGATGTTCAGGGGCTGGTCAAGCACACGCCTGCCCGGGTTCCAGGCAAGCTCCGGTCGTTGCCTGTGTTACCAAGGTAACTGGCACACAGGGATTTTCCGTCTCCTGCGCAGCTGCAGGGCCCACGGGGGCTAGAGCCCTGCGACATCCCACAGCTGTGGGCGGAGACCTAGAGGCCAAGCTGCTCCGTGCACAGAGGACGTGGCAGCAGAGGCCAGCCTCCTTTTTGGGACAGGCAGCCCACACCAGGCACCAGGAGCCGCCATGCTGCACAGAAGAAGATCAAGCCGATTGCAAAGCCCGGCTGTCCAGGAAAGAGGAACCAGCACCCTGGGCAGGCGCCTGGGAGCCTTCCCACCTGCAAACCTGTCAGGCTGACAGTCAGGGATAAACCGGGCACCTGGCAGTGAAACACCTGTCCCCAGTGCCACGGCAGCAGCCCTCAGGCACAGCCGCACTGTGCCCAAGCCGCCACAACCCCTGCTCACCAAGGTGCCCATTGCAACTTCAGGGGCCAGGCAATGGGCCAGAGGGAGCCACCCAGCTAACCAGCGTTCAAGGAGGGCGCATCCTTGGTGGGTGGCCCAGACAGAGCCCTGGCTGACAGATGGCAGGTGTGCCAGGCAGCCTTGGCTGGTCGCTCTCGGAGCCAGAGCTGCTGTGGGTTGGGCAGCCCCTGGCCTGCACCCCAGCCAAGCAGCAGCCTCGGTGGCCTGGCCTCCAGCACAGCCTGCCAAGTTCCCTCTCTTCTGTCGTCCCCTCAAACCCAGCAGCCCTCCCTGCTAACAGTGCTTCAGGGAACAAGGTGGGGACAGGCTGGGGAGCTAGCCCGCCTTCCTCCCAGCCTCAGCGCCTGAGCCCAGCTGGTGTCCCCAGGGCAGAGCCTGGAGGGGTGACCACCCACTGGCTGAGCCCCGCCCCAGCCCACCAGCCAGGGCAGCGCCTCCCCTCGGGGTATTTATTGGCTTTTCGGGGATTTAATCCAGAGCGTTTATCTTCCCAGCACCTCACGTGTTAATTTACCAAGCTGTCCTGCCTGGAGTTGCAGTCCTTTTTAATGAAGTTAAATTGGGAGAGTCTCTGAATGTAAATTAGATTGTCTCCCAACAGAAGGCAGTCGATTTCTCCCCATGCCCAGAGCTTCCCCCACCGGTCCCAGCCACCCTCCACACCCCACTGGATGTCCCTGCGTCCTCAGAGCCCCCAGTGTCCACCCTCCACTGGACAGCTGGAGGACATCTGAAACCCTGCACGTCATCTGGTCTCCGGTTCTTCAAACCCTCTGCACACCTGGCTGTTTGGCACCTGGCCGTTTGGTGCCTGGCTTTCTGCTTCCATTGGGCCGTTCCCACCTCTGCTCCTGTGGCTCCCTCCCTGGCTCCCTGGCCTGCTCATAGCTCCAGGCCTTCCTGGCTGCTGCCCCCCCCCAGCCAGAATGCCCCCCTTTCCTCTGGGATGCCTGCTTACCCATCAGGGTCAGCTCCAAGGGCCTCCTTCCAGGGGCCTCTGGCTGGAGCAGGCCAGGCCCCTCCACTCCCCGAGGCAGCCAACCCCCCTCTCCCATCTCACTTGTAATTAAGTGATTAATTACACGCCTGTTAAACAAGGTCATCCCTTCCAGGGGCCCTACCTCACTCCAATGACTGTCTTCTCCCCCGGTACGCCACGCTCCACAGATGTTTCTTCCACTAGTGACCACAACACAGAAAGATCTGGAGTGGGCCAGCAAAACCAAGAGCTTGACAAAACCAAGGGTTCCACTGAACTCACCCGAAATCCCAGGATCCTAACAAGTGTGTGGACACACGTCACAGAGATGCAACATGAACACACACAGTGGGGGGAGCCCGAAAATGGGCATTTCCTTCCGGAGGGTGGGCCCCTGGCACTCCGGCTGCCCCCACAGGGTGAGGGTCTGGAGGCCCATCTGTACCACGTACCGGCTGGTGCTGCTGTGAGAAGCCATGTTCGGCTTCAGTGAATTGTTTCTGAAGACCCTTTCAACACGTTTGCCCATTTCGTGAAGGGTGATTGGCGAGTGCGTCCGCCCACACTGCACTGAGGGTTCAGTGGTTTTTGAGCACAAACGGTGTGACACCCGTGCCCCACCCTCCCTACTCACCTTGAATGACTTTTCTTTGTTTCCCCAGATGAAAAAAGTCCTCAAAGAGGAACATTTTGCCAACGTGGAAGAGGTGAAACAAAAAATGGCAGAAGCACTAAAAGGCATCAACATTGACAAGTTCAAAGCTGTTCTGAGCAGTGGAAAAAACGTCTTGATAGGAGTATTGCATCCAGCAGAGAGCACTTTGAAGGTGACTGAAGTTCATGTAAGAATCAACACACAATTTTTTATAAGTAAGTTCTGGGTATTTTGGGTCCCCCCTCATACGCCTGAGGAGGCAGCGGCACCAGACCCCAGATTAAGGTCAGTTCCCGAAAAAGCTCTAAGCTCCACTCCCAGAGCTTAGGTGACAGGTGGAGGAAGCTCCGGAGCGGCCGGCGACATTCAAAAGAAGGGTTTGCTGCGTGCATTTTGGCCACAAGACACCAAGGAGGCTCAGAAGTTTGAGTGGTGGCCCCAAGAAAATGCGTCCACGTACTCGAAGCCTGGCGACCTCGTGGCCGAGGCCTCTGTCTGGTAGATGCTCCCACCCACCACAGCCCAGACACCATCAGAAGATGCTGTGCCTCCTTCTGGCATAAGGAGAACTTTTCTCTGTGCAGAAGGGGGTGTGTATTTGTGCCCGGGAAAGGTGCACGGAGTCCACAGGGGCCCCAACAGGCTAGGTGAGCGAGGGTGGTGGGCACAGCGCTGCCCCAGCTGGCCCCAACCTCATGAAGCCAGGGGCCAGTGTGGTCCAGAAGGCACCAGGGGCACCCAGGGGTGTCAGACGTACGTCATGCTGGAGAACCCCTTCCCAGGAGTGCACACGCCCGGTCCCAGTGGCTGGCACAGCTGCAGGGACCCAGGGGCCCGGGAGCTCCCGGGGCCTGGAAAGCAGAGCAAGCGCAATCGGAGCGGGAGCCCCCACCGCCTCGGGGTCCCCGGCGCCTCTCCATGCAATTTGGGTTTTATGAAACTCGAGTGAGAGGAAATAACACCGTCCCTCCCACACAGACACACGTCTTTCAAGTGACAGCCCCCACCTCCCGCAAAAATGGAAGTCTGCTGACTTCCAGGAAATACACTTGAACCCAACCCACTCTCAAGCTTGGTCTCTGAGTAAGAATTTGATGAGAAAATGTGTAAACTGGATCTGATTCCGGGGAGTGGGGGTGGGCGACCCTTCTGTGGTCAGTCAGGAGAGTATTTCCAGCTCTGGTTCAAGGACCATGGGCATCAGGAAAACCTGGCAGCTGGGCCAGGAACGGGACTGGTTCCTCCCGGATGGGACACCTGCTGCCTTCCATTCCAGCAAAGTCACTGCTTCTCAGAAAGACTCTGTCCCTGAGGGACAAGGGTAATGACACTGTCCTGGCACTGCCTGCCTATCACACTACACACTTTCAAAATATATTGATCCCACAGCGTTTGAATTGAAAATGTCAACACCCCCTGCCTCCCCTGTGTGCAGGCCCTCTCCCCGGAGTTCTGCTGCCCTGGCTCTGCCCTCTCTGCAGGTCTTCCTTTCCCCTCTGGGACTGAGGGGGCTTCTCTACCCCAAAGACAAGCTCTTGAAGAGAAAAATCACATCCCTTTTGAAAACGCAATTCGATCCCCACAAGCCGACTTTGAAAGAGCGAGGTCACGTGTGAGGTATAAACCTAGACAACGTGACTGGCGTTTCAACAAACGGGTCGAATTTACGCATCCAAATAGGCGTGGGTCCCTAAACACCGATCTATTTTTATTCCATTATCAGAAAAAGCTCTTCGCCAGCTGCTTTCAAGAGGGCACGACACGTTATTTTTGGAGTGGCAGGGAATCCTCCAAGGTGGAGGGCGACAAGGAGCTGGGGGACAGGGAGAAGCCGAGTGTGGCAGGCCCGGTGCGGCGGGGCGGGCGGTTGGGGAGGATGCTGTCCATGGCCGAAGGTGAGGCCGGTTTGCCCCGGGTGGGGCTGGCAGTGACGGAGCAGGCGGTACCGCCACTCGGGGAGGGGCGAGGTCTCGACGCAGAATCTCCACACCGAACGAGACCAGCACCTGTTTCCTCACATCGACCCTGGGAGGACCCTGCATTTGTGGCCCCCGAGCGACAGAGGACCACCAAGAGACGTCGCTCAGGCCCAGCATGGGCGAGCTCTGCGTGACCAAAACTCTCCTTACTGGGTCAGCTGAAGGCACAGGAGTGGTCACGTCACTGTGTCCTAAGGGGATTTTCCACATCCAGTGTAACAGGTGAATTTGCCCCCCAAGAAGATGATTCATTCTGAACAGAAGCCTGCCCCCTACAGGAGGGGAGATGTGCCACACACCCTTCCCACACCCTTCCCCCACCCTTCACGTGGGAAGACGGAGACCCAGGTGAAGGAGCCAGCCCGGTGCTCGCAGACAGATGGGCGCTCACCTGTGCGCAGAGTCCCACAGAGCTGAACAGGGAGGCGCACAGTGGGGCAGCTGCCAGGGGATGGAAGACACTGGTCAAAGGGTGCAAACTCCTGGTCGCACGACGGGCAATTTCTGGGTCTAACACACAGCTTGCCGATTACAGCCAATAACACGCGCTGTCTTCCACTGGTGGCTTTCCGAGGGAGTAGGGAGTAAATGTCCTCCTCCTTCTCCCCGTGCAGGAAATGGCCATTACAGGAGGTGAGGGAGGGGTGTCAGCTAACACTGTGGAGGTGATCACTTTGCAACAGAGAAGTGTATGAAATCAGCGGGTTGCACTCCTTCAATTTCTGCAGACTTACATGTCAATTACACCTCATTAGAGCTGGAGGAAAACCAGCAGCCAGCCCACCCTGGGCAGGCTGTTCCAGAAACGCTGCATAAACAGGTGTCACTGCTCAACGGTTAAGTGGCCGCCACTGGACCTCCCAGGTTTAAACAGAGTAACTGTATTTTAAAAAAATAGCCAAAACAGCGCTGGCCAGTGTTGCTCAGTGGGTTGGAGCACTGATCTATAACTGAGAGGTTAGGGATTCAATTCCCAGTCAGGACACATACCTAGGCTGCAGGTTTGATCCCCAGCCTGGGCGCGAGCAATGCCCATTCCAGGCACGTAGGATGCTTCTCTCTCACATCAATGTTTCTCTCTCTCCCTTCCTCTCTCTCTAAAAGCAATGACAAAATGTCCTCGGGTGAGGATAGAAAAACAAAATTTAAAAACAGCCAACTGTCACTTTTTAAAATAAAGCATCTCGGCATTAGGACTTGCATTTGTCCAGGGACAATCCCAGAAGCCACACCTGCGCCCCCGAGGGTGAGACCACAAGGGAACCGCCACTCAACTGAAAAGACACAGGGAACCATGGACTGGGGCGAAGCATTTTTATTTTCAAGTATTGCTGTAGGAAACCGTGAAGAGCCCATATGTCACCGAGATGAAAGTGATTTAAGGTTGTCACAAACGACTTTCAGGCTTTCTCGAGGAAGCCCTTGAGGATCGGGGAGAGACATCAGGAGAAGGGAGAAATTTCTCTTCAGCGGCACATCAGGGCCTGGAGCAAATTGAATCCACTGACAATTCCATAACCAGGGTGTCCCCGCACCGGTTCTGGAAACACTCCCCGGAGACGCCGCTTGGAAAACGCTTGGCGGTTTAGTGTCAAGCAGCCTCCTGTGGCTGGCACTTGCCCGCTTCCTCTGAGCCTGGAGAGAGTAGGGTGCCCTCCCCATCCCCAGCTAAGCCTCTTTATTGTGGATATTTCGTCGCAGTAATTTAATGCTATATTAAAGCTCAAGCCTTTCCTCATCTACCAGGTTTTTGTTCTGTTTGCTGAAACTCAGGGCAGCTTCCAGCTGGCTGTTCCCACGGGCACCTGGCCGCATCAGGACAGATCAGCGCCCACGCACCCCCTTCTCCAAGCGTGGTTGCCCGAGGCTCCAGTGTCAGTGGCAAAGCCATCACTTCCGATAAATCACGGTCAGAGCCCACTCCAAATTCGCTGCAAAAATTGCATGTGCTCCTCTGAGCAGCATGCGGAACAAAATTAGGTTTCCTTTGAAAGACCAGGAATATGCATGCCTTTTAGAGCCGCGCAGACACGCCTTGACGACTCTGCACATGCGCCTCCTTCACCCCCACCTTGGTCTGGGTGCATAGAGTGCGTTCTCACCCGGCTCGGGGAGATGGGACACGTCCTGGGACGACAAACGCCTCAGCGGCGACCACCAGTAAAAACTGCGACTGCTACTGTAACCACCACCGGGGAGGGCACCGCAGCCCACACTCTGGTTTCAAGCATGCCCCCTGCCTTTGGTGGAGCATTCTACACTCTTGAGTTCACAAATCCTCAGAACACGCCTCACCCCAGCACACCTGGAGCCCCATTTAAAAAGGGAGAAAACTGAGGTGGGGGGGCACACAGCCCGACCCCAGGGTCTGATGTGGCGGACCGGCCAGATCCATGGCCCTAACTAGGGTCGCCCTGTTTTGGCCCCTTTGCCCCGTAACTTCGTTGTCCCCTCCACTTCTGATTCTCAGTCACATGACTCGTGTGACCAAGGGGACGCCCAGGGAGGAGGTCCCGCATCTTGAGGATTACCGAGTGCCGGCCTGTTTCCACCCCCCTCCCCGTCCCCGTCCGCGTCCCGGCGAGTCTGGCGTGTGTGGGATGCAGACATCCCTGCCGCCGCCATCAGGGGAGGGGTGGCTGTGCCCACTGGGACCGTCCGAGAGCAACCGACCCACCAGCTGACCGCAGGCCCACCAGACGGGTTGGCCGGAGACAAAGTGGGCCTGGGGTTACAGGAGGGGACACCTCCAGAGAGTGACGACCCCATTTTGACCCTGTGACTTTGAGACTCAGGGGGACATCCAAACTGAGGGGCTCATCCAGCGGGATTCTGCTCCAGAGCCCGAGGGGGTGGAGGCTGGGCCCTGGGGAGAGAAACTGCGGGCGAGGCCGGTCAGGTGGAGATCACGGCCCTGGGGTCCCCGGTGGTCACTCAGCCGATGGAAGCTGCGCCCTGGCAGGACAGCTCGGAGAGTCCGATACTGCTTCCCAGGACAGTGGTGCAGCAGGGTCCTGGGGATCCTGGGGACCCTGGGGACAGAATCACACTCCTCGTGGGATGGGTCCCTCGATACCCCCAGAGACGCCTCACCCCCAACAGGTCCAGAACATCCCCCTCCGTTCTGTTCAGCAGCTGATAAGACCGGGAACTGGGGTCAAAACGTGCGTTCGAGCCACAGGAAGGGAGCGCTGTTGGGCCTCTGCCGAAGCCATTGTGACAAATTCCCCATCAGAGAAAGACAAACACTGGAAAATGTATGTAAAGATGGAAAAAATACATTTGATTTGAGTCTCAGAAACTATGGCAGAGGGTAACAGAAAATCTGTTTCCTCTCCAGGGTCCACTCCTTTGGAATAAGGCAAACGACGCTGATTCAGGCACCTCCCCGCTTCCCCCATTGTCTCCACTCATTCCGGTGAGACGCCACCTCCCGTCCTGGGGGTCAGCATCCGAGATTTTCCAGAAAGGACGACTAGCTCGGCTTCACTCCACAAGTGATGTGCCTGCCACAATGAAGTCACGCCCTCTCCATGTCAGCTTCCCACGTCACGGGAACCCAAACAGCGGGGCGGTCGTGTGCTCACCACACTGCGAGCAATCGCACAGTCCCTGTTCTCGGGCCCGGGGGACTTCTGATTAGACACCACCGCCCATCGGATGCTCGCTGCTTCCACAGAATGACAATGGAGGAACACAAGAGGCCAGCCCCACCAGGCAAGGCCGGGAAAGAAACAGCTGAGACCCACGAGGTCAGCCGTGCCCGGAGGCTGGAAAGCAGGCTGGTGAGAGGGAAGCAGCTACAGTCAAAGCCTTGGGTGGGGGTGGGGGTCAGGAACCCCTGAGATGGGATCTGAACCCTTGGCTTGGGGGTCCACGCACGGCCTGCTGAAGGCGGCTGTGTGGAAGATGGCCCCTCTTGAAGCCTCGGACTCCATTGTGGCCTGGACCCACACACTCCCACCCTCACCCCAGGGCCCCAGTTTCAGAGGGGCCCTTCCTTGGGGGCACTCCCAGGCCAGGCATCAGGGGACTCCTCCCCCAGGAAGACTGGAGGGTGGCCTTACCAAGTGCTGTCCTGCCCGCCCCCCGGGGCACAGAATGACAACCAGGCCTTCCAAACCGGAGCCCCATGTTTCCTCTGAGACATGACTCCCATCCCCCAAGTTCTAAGGACGTTACTGCTATGAGCTCGGGAGGACAGGGGTCCCACCAACACAGCCACATGCCAGAGGCAGGGCTGGTGGAGCGAGGGGTGCAGGTGCGAGTTGGAAAATGAAAACGCAAAACCCAGACAGTTCCACTCTCCCCTCATCAGGGGGACACTGTGCCATGGCTTCCTCTGCAGGAACGCACACTGGAAGGGCAAAGCCGAACCGGCAGCTCCCAGGACCCTGGAGCTCGTCCCTGTGGGATGACGTGACTCAGCCTGTCAAGGGCACAATGTTCCTGGCTCCTGCAAAGCCCCCAGAACCAGCCCTGCCTGACCCAGGCCCGTCCCTTCCCTGCCCTCTCTTCTGGAAACCCTGCCACTGCGACGGGCTAGAAGAAGGGGATCCTAGGGGAATGCAGCTGCTAAATGCACCTGGCCTCCCACCCAGGCCAGATGGCCCCTGAAGGCAGGCCTGGAGCTACTACCTCCATCGCCATTATGATGCAGTTCACCACCGCCCTCCCTCAGCAGCGCCCGCAGCCCAGCAGTGTCCTCAGCCACCGCCCACCTGCACAGCTGTGGCTAAGGAGCGGCCCCAGAGGCGAGGCATCAAACACAGACTGAAAAGCAGACTCGCAGGTGCAGCGGTCTCATCCCAAAGCCCTGCTCCCCCAGGCGGGGAGATCAGTCTGCTCCGCTGGATGCAGGCCCTCCCCTGTCCGAGGACTGGCTCTGGGGGCTCGGCTAGGGCTGGCGGGAGGTCTAGGGTCAGGGTCAGTCAACCTCCTCAGAAGAGAAACCGTTCTTGCTTGTGGACCTCAGGAAAATCCCTCTAGGGTCCCTTTCCACCGCTAGCTATGTTTCTAAATGGGCACTCAGACAAGCTAAGTTGGAAGGGCGGCCCGACTGGGCTGTGCTGGGCTTTCAGAAGCACCCGCAGGTGACGACGCTGAAGAGGGACTGGGCAGGGGTCCGGGACCACGGAGCATAGCTCCAGCCACTGACGGGCAGGCCTCTTTCCAAAAGCCGCATGTGACACCCCCCAAAGATAACCCATGTCAGCTGGACTCCAGGGGGCTCCGGGCTGTCACAGCGTACTCCCAGAAGCCGTCAGCACTGGGCAGTCCTGGGAGTCCAGCACGAGTGTTCACCGTGGCAGACCCCCGTGGCAGACTCGGGAAGACTGGGCCGCCCTTGCTTGTTATGCTCCCGGTGAGACGGAGCGCAGAACTCGGGGCACAGGGAGCGGCAGAAGGGATAGCTCACTAAAAGCAGTGTGAGGTTTCAGGATTGTTTCACACGGGGAACTGTCGTGTCATTCTGTGCCTGCGTGTCACACAACCACAGACGGCCATGCTGCAGCGCGCAGCCGTGGCATCTGAGCAAGCCCCATGTGCATAGCTGCACTGAGGGGCTTGGCTGTTTTAAAGGTGGGGCAAGCTCACGTTAAGCGAGAAAAGCAGCCTTCAGGAAAATTAAAAACTACGACATTTTTTTCTCACAAGTTCCTTAGCATCTGACGGCACCGCTGCAGCCCTGGGGCTGACAGTCACCTGCATCGATCAGCGTCTCGCTGTTAGGCCCCTGGGTCCCTCGTAGCAATTAGTCTGGAAGCTTCTGTTCAACCAACAGCAGGTCCGCCAGGAGCTGTCCGCGGGTGGCAGGGCCCTAGGCAGACCTTGTCATTACCACAGAGGTCCTCACGCTGCCCCCACCCTGTGGTGGGGCACCGGGAGGACACCGGGCTGGTGATTCTGAGCAAAAACACGCACGACCCCTGTTCCCACAGAAACCAGAGGGGAGGAAGCAGACACCCGGCAAAGGACCTGCACACCATCTCGCAGACGGGCAGCTGAGACCCTGCAAGAGTGGCCACTGCGGGGCCACCAAGACCCGGGGGCAGCTACCCAGCAGTAACCGGCAGCTTCCAAACTCCCATAGGAACCCGTCATTGTCACAGGTGGAGCAGGTATGTGAGTGTCGACACGGAAAACGGTGCATCCATGAACTGGCTCGCTTCAGCACCACGCGGGTCAGTGCCCAGAGGGGCTGATCCTCCCATCACAAATGCCTGAGCCTCTCCAGGCGCCCGTCGGCAGACCCTTCCCGCCCTGCGCCAGGCCCTTCCCTGCAACCTGCATGCCCCAGCGCTCCAGCGCCCCAGCATCTGGGGGGACCTTCCACAGAGGTCAGAATCAATCAGTCCCTTGGTTTCCAGTGAGGGCGACACAGATGAGACAGCACCAGGGAGGCTGCGCCCTGAGCTCTAACGAGAAAGTCCGCTCTCTGGCGTCATCGTGCCCGGGGGACCAGGGGTCTGTTGGGGTCACAGGGACACAAATGCACTAGTTTTGAGCAACAGAGTTGAGGGCCTTGTCATCCGACTTGAATGGTAGACACTGATATGAGGGTCGAGCAACTGTTTCCTCTGTAAAAAGCACGGGTGCTCTGCCTCTGCGAGTCCGGAAGGCCCGGGGCCGCCACAGCCCAGGAGCGACGAGCCCTCGCAGGCAGGTCCAGCCCCTCAGGACTGCTTCTTGCGGGGGAGACCCAGGCTCCCGCAGAGCACAGTTCACTCGCGGTCTGGGGCCAGCAGTGCTGGAAATGAGTGTCAGAGCCTGTTGTGGGCCTGGACATGCACACTCACACATGCACACGCATGCACACACTCACATGCTCACATGGGCACCCATGTGCGCATCCACAAGCTGGCCCACGCACTTGAAGGTCACTGGGATTTCTTCTGAACGAAAGGAGCCAGCTGGAGCGGGCTCTGGGTAGCCAAAGAAGGGGGAGAAGTAACACTAAAAAAATGCATGTTGGACGCAATGCGGTGTTTTAGGTTGGAAACCACAGAAAAAGGGCAACAGCAGAAAACTGGGGAAATCCAGATAAAATCTGAGAGTGATGGCTGCGCCCCCTAGCCAGCGTTGGGCGCAGAGTTCGGCGGGCGCCGCACGACCACGTGAGTGGTGAGCACTCCAGAAGCGGTGAAGGGCACACAGGCCCCCCCACAGTCTTGGCAACTATCTGCAAACCTAAAGCCATTCAAAAGTAACACGTGCATTTAAAAAAAGATAAATGCCTCTGAGGAATTAAGGTACAATTGGTGTAAATTCATGGTTCATAACGACAGGCACACACGCACTCACACACTGACCGCCACCTCTGCAAACTGCTGGGGGGCCAACTCATTTGTCTGGATTTTGACAAACAGCAGAAAAATACGGCATCTGCCTGGCAGTTTTTTGCACAAGCTACATTTCAGGGGAACTAAATGGTTAATGAGGGCGGGGCTGTCTTCCCTGGAAGCCCACAGTCAGGGAGGGCGAAAGAAATAATGGCGTTTTTAAATTGCCGCACTATTATATAACCATTACAGAATGTGTAGAAATACGGCAGCATCAGGAGAACAAGGCGCATAATTATTCTTTGATCCGAGGACCGAGTCTGCAGAAACCCGCCCCAGCGCCCGGAGATGCGTGCGCCGCACTGCGCGGCGACGTGTGATCAGTAACAACAAAGACTAGAATTAGCGTGGACGCTCGATGACCGGGACCGTTTGGTTCAACAACGGCACCTTCATGAAACGCCCGCATGGCTGTAAAACAGAACAGAATTTCTGTGTGCTTAGGTGGGACGATCCCCAGGGTGTCACGAAGTGGAGTGAAAAGCAAGGTGGACAAAATACGTGTGACCTGTGCTTTCAAGACAGACAGGGCTATTTCCTAAGTACGCAAGCAGAGACAGACATACAAAAAATAAAGGTAACAATAAACTGAATGCATTGACGTGTATTGAGTTAACAGACAAAATTAAAAGAGTTTTTCGTGGCCATGTTGGGAGGCAGACAGGACAGAGTGCAGATGACAATTTTTGTGAGTGAGGCGAGAAGGCCGGTTTTCGTGAGAACACCTGTTTCATCGGTGGAGACAGACAGACATTTGGAAACAGGCAGACATTTCGTATTTCTGCAAACTCAAATTAAATGAACACCAGCGCCTGAAATCCAAGGTAAGAGGAACCACAGGAACTTTGAGTTAATGGCATGACCTTTTAGGGGGCATTGCTTTGAAATCATGGCAAGATAACTGCACATCCCTAGTGGGACACAGTCTAGGGACAAAAAGAACTGCAAGAAACCCTTAAGTGATGGCAGCTGCACCAGAGGCACATGCGGAACCATGGGAGCTCTGGTCCAAGGCTGCTGCACATGAGTGTCGGGGGAGGCAGCCCATCGGGAATGCAGGCAGGGTCGTGGGGAGACGGGGTTTTCAGTGTGGGAGAGAGGGGGTACAGATATCAGACAAGAGAAGCCACGCCCTGGCCCAGTGGCTCAGCTGGTTAAAGCATCGGCCCCCACACACCAACAGCTTGTGTGTCCAATCCCCAGTCAGGGCACGTGCCCAGGTGGCGGGTTCAATCCCCGGTCGGGGCGCTTACAGGAGGCAACCGATTGATGCTTCTCTCTCACATCGATGTCTTTCTCTTTCTCTCTCCCTTCCTCTAAAATCAATAAACATATATCCTCGGGTGAGGACAAGAAAAGAGGTTAAGTAAAAATCCTGTAGTCTTTAATTTTAATTGAAACTGCCGGTATGGATTTATAATTTCTTCCTTGCTCGAAACATGTGTGTTTCCTAGCCTGACCCCTGAAAAAGCCTAAAAATGACGGCCGACCCAGAGGCAGCGAGCACTCCTGCCCCTCATTTCCTGTGACACTGCCGCCCACTGGCGCACAGCAGCGCTTCTCAGAAACGTGTCTGATTCAGGGAGACAGAAAACGCCCAAGATGTGCCTGAACATTCCATCTGAGGAGAAAGCACACACTCCTGAAGATTGGGGTCACGTCGCGAGTACTCAGGATCCAACAGGAAGGCGCTCCCACAGGCCAGAGACGGAACAATTTTCGAATCAATAAGGCAACAGCGGTGGCAGTTTAAATACATCACGCCGCTCAGATCCGCAGTTCATAACCGCCGCTCTCTTCCGTGCGCCGGTCCCCGCGGGAGCTCGCCGGAGAGCTGTGGCGTTGCTCTGGAAGCTGGGGAGCAGAGGAAACGAACCCGGCATTTCTCCAGCCTTTCCTGTCTGGACTCTGTCTTATGATGACGAGATAATTAATGAGAATGTTCTCTTGTACAATTAGTACGTGCAATAAAGGAAAAATTACAGCGTCACCAGTTTGCCAACCCATCCGTGAGAAATGAAGGGACGGGGCAAGGGTCGGTGACAGCTTAGCACACCGTGAAGGGGGGACACGGGCGTCGCTGTCTCTTGCTGGAAGTGCACACGTCTATCTACTGCCCCCTGAGAAAACCGTACCCCGGAATCCGACCGAACCTCTAGATCTAACCAGCAATGGGCAGGCAACACAGGGGAACCAAACACACGCACATGCACACAGATGCACACGCACACACGCATGGCGGGCGCACACTCAGCCAAACCCACGAGGCGGGAAGCCCTTCAGCACCGAAGAAGTGGGTTTTTCAACAAGTGAACTGCAGGGGGCGTGAGAGCGCAGAGGAGGTGGGCAAAGACGAGGGAGCGAGAGGAGGAGACAATCGGCAGGAATCTGCAGGTTAGAAGGGGTGTATTAGTGGGCTGCGGTTGGATGAATGTGTTTGGGTCAAACTGAAAGAGCAGAGCCAGCACGAGCACGAGGCAATCGGGAAACCCCGCACTCTGACTGTGCAGTGTCGGGGATCCCTGTGGAAATGCTGAGTCGACTGCGGCTTCCACTGTTGAGAGAGAAAACGAGGACAAGTGAGGCCTTGGGCCGAGGGGCACCCTAACGATCCAGTGGGTTGAAGGACAAAGGGGACAGTGTCATCGTGAACCGATGAGGCTGACAACGTTGGCGGTCTGGTCCACCCCGACGTCCCTCGAGGTGGGACCCCGACGCCCACTCCCGGAGGAAACCAAGGCCCCTGCCTCCCCGTGCGTGTGCACACCCGGGCGGAGTCCGTCCCACAGAGCACAGAAGTGAGGCTGAGCCGGGCAGGACTCTGGGCCTGGCCTCCGAGTCCCAGGACAGAGCCCAGGACAATGGAACACGCTGAGTGAACACACAGGACGCAGCCGCCAGGCCCAGGGCATGGAGTGCGCTGCCAGGCAGAGGCCCCAGCCCTCCAACTAGTCGATGGCGTGGAAGAGGGGGCGGAAGGGGGGCCCTTCATTCACTCTCACTTATGGATCTGTCAAACACATTCGGCGTGGGCACCATGTCGGCTCCGGACTCGGAACAAGCCAACTGGAAAAATGCATCGTCTTAGGAAAGCAGGGGCCATCAAACACGGTCTGGGTGCCCAGATGTCGTTAAGAAATCGTTGTTAATTCTGTCAGAGGTGATTCTGGAATATAGTTATGGTTTTCTTAAGTCCTTACCTGTTAGAAATAGATATTGTAGTATTTGTGGGAGAGATTGTAGGAGGTTTGGCATTGCCTCTGAAAAACTCCAGGAGAAAAAAATTATTGTGGGGATGCAAGGGAATCCAGAAGAGCCGGTGCTGGTGGGCACTGAAGTGGTGACGGCAACTCCAGGGTCCCTCTGCCTGTCCCTCTGCCTGTCCCTCCGCTGGGCACACAGGGGTGGCCGTGGGGGATGCACTTGGACCGCCGCCCCCACCGGCCCTGTGGGAGGAGGCCTGTAGCTCAGGGCAGGGCTGGCTTCACGGCACATTCACGGCGCAGAGGTGCCTCCGTGGGCAAATATGCTACCCCCGCGGCCCCAGACCAGTGCCCTCGGGAGTGGGCGGTTTGGGAAGGGGCTGTTGTCATGGCAGCGGCTGAGACCTGGGGCAGCCCTGCACACCTGCAGGGGCCTGGCAGCCAGTGGGAAAAGTTCCACTGACAAATGGCTTCCGCCAAAGAGAAGCCAAAAGTGCTTCCTTTTAGCAAAAAAGTCTGTGTAGCAAAACACACAGCGGATTAGGGTTCTGTAATGTTTGAGGTTTCAGGCCTCCAGAGGGGGTCTGGAAACACCCCCTGAGGATAAAGGGGACACTCTACTCACCGTCCCTTGTTCAGGGACCACATGCCACAAGGCCCTACTCTGTCTGCCAGTGACTAGGGACACATCGGAGCACAAGAAACTGAACAGGCGCCTGGCTGCATGTGGTAGGGAGTCCCGCCAGCAGGGTCAGATGAGGGCGGGCTGGGGCTCCTGAGTGGCCAGGCCAGCGAGGGGCCTGCCCGGACTTGGGGACACCAACAAGCAGGGCGCTCTGGCAGCAAGGCTCAGCAGGTGCGGCCCATCAGCTGCCCTCCTGCAGCTCCATCTCAGGCAGAGACTGCAGCTCCCCACAAGCTGGCATCATTCTCCTGGGGGGCCCCCGGGTGTGTAAACGCAGGCTGGATTGAAAATTCTTAGCAACACGGAGAAGCTGCAGCAGTAGCCAGTCCGCCATCCTTCCAGCCCCCACTGGGCGCCTGCATCACTGTCCGGCTGCGGCGCCTCCCGGAACCCCACCCCGCCCGTCTGTTTGTACCAGACAGACAACGTGGCTCAGAGCTGCTGGGTGGTTCACTCTCCAGTCACCAGGTGCTCATCCGGGGCCTCTCTGTGGGGCTGAGCCCCACCCCTCATCCGACCCGCATGGGCCTCGAGTACACTCCATAGCCTGCTGCCACCAGCCAGCGTCCAGGAAGATCCCAGGTCCCTCCTCTGAAAGCCCTCTGTCCCGCAGGACGTCTGACCTGCGGAGAAGCGCAAAGCCGCCTGTACGAAAGTCCTCCCAGGAGGCAGCCTGCCCGGCAGCTCTGGGAACCTGCCGAGTCCCATGCTGGGGACAGGGGAGTTCCACCCTGGTCCAAGGGTGGGAAAGAGGCGAGCATGCCATCCTGAGTAGGAGGCGGCCACCACGGGCCTGGGCACCAAGGTCCCCTACCTGAGCTGCACCGTTCGGGGTCAGGGCCAGGTGTGTCCGGGAGATGGTGGCCGAGGAGGGCCTGTCCATCCTGGGTGTGGTCACTGTCACCTGCCCTGCTCAGATAGACCCTGGGGGACCTGCACTTTTTATGGTTCGACCACTAACGCACATGAGCCAGGAGCAACATGGGCCAGAAAGCACACACCCATGCACAGGCACCTTCCTCCGGGATCCCTGTGGGTCTGGAAGTGACAGCATGTATTGTGAAGTCCCAGGTGTTTGCCGCACAGGGTTTCAGCGCCTACAGGTGTCAGGAGACTGGTGCCCGAAGCCTGGAGCAGGAGCAGAGAGCTCGTAAAGGTGAGTGGCACACAGGGCCCCGCAAGGCCGGTGGTGCCGGGTCCTCTTTCCCTGCGTTGGCGCTTCAGACTGGCTCAAGCGCCTGAGCCCCCTCGCAGACCCACAGTGGCCGCCTGCAAAGCCTCAGCCGGGCGAGGTCGCCAGCACACACGTGTCTCCCGCACGATCCTCCCTGGAGCTGAGGTCACAGGTGGCGATACTAGTGCCATCGTTCCTGGGAGCAGTCTGACCCGCTGGCCTGGCAAGGACCCACCCTCGGACCAGGCTCTGCCCAGATGTTGTCCCAGATCTGCCGTAGGGACAGAGCAGCTGAGGGACTGTCACTCCCTGTCCGTGCCGGCCGAGCAGAAGTGGCTAAAGACACTCAGCAGACCGGCCGGGGGCCTGGACGTCACCATGCAGACTTGTCCCTGGAGAAATTTCACAACAGGCTGGCCCCGAGGTCCTATTCACTTTAAGTGCCCCTCTCTGCATCTCAGGGAGCATCCTGCTCGGGGAGGAGGCTGCTGCTCTGGCACAGGAGAAGCATTACAGACCAAGGAGGGCAACGTGGGCTCGAGCCATGAGGAAAACAGGCCCCACGGGCGCCGGACCAGAGCAGCTCTCCTGGCGTTTCAAACGCAGGACAGACCGATGAAAAAAGTTACAAAGCGGTTTAAGCAGAAAAACCAGTTTACACCCATCGAGTACGTTCGGGGTCCCCAAACACCCTGGCTCCTGTGGAGTGAGCACCGCCCCCAGCCCCGGGCCCACAGCATCTGGTCCTGTTGCAGACTCCGGGGCCGCCGTCCACAGTGTCACCAGGAGGCTGAGGCTGGAGGCGACACAGTGATCACTCTGTTTGTCACTCCATTTGTCTCCACTTTAAGCTGCATACGCTTTAAAACAGGGTCCTCGGGGCTCCATCTGTCAAAACAGGGTGACAGCTCCCTGCGCCCTCAGCTGAGCACTGTGCCGCTCAACAGACAGCGAACCCCTTTAGCCCTGACAGAGCTGGCGGGAAGGACCACTACCCCCAAAAAACAATCAGAAAGCTGAGACACAAGGTGTTAACGAGCTCGCTCTCTACCACAGTTGTTACTTCACAAAGCAAACCTGGGGCCCACTGGGGCCACCCCGCAGCATGCAGACTGAACCCTGTTCCCCATCCCCCAGACTAGAGGCCGAGAGGGACGCAGCCTCCGCTTGACCGCCTGCCAACGTCCACCATGCCAGCTCTGAGGGGCCTGGACTCCAGCTTCGGGCCCCGCGTCCCCAACCTTCACAACTGTTCTACTTACTCATAACAGACAGTGACCCCCCCAGTCTTGGCGACTGAAGCCACTTGTCCCCCATAAGCTCCGGAGGCAGCCATTCCAATTAAAGGGATTCTGTAAGGCCGGGAACAGAGCGGGGTTTCAGTGCTCAGTAAATGTCCCCAAAGTCGGCCCTGGAAGTAGGTAACACGGGGTTTCAGGGAGACTGGGGTCGGGGGGACTTATAGGATGGGTCAGAACAGGGCATGACGGGACCCTCCCCACCCCATGTGGGGACAGGTGAGGCAGGTGAGGCCATGGGCATCTGTCCCTGGATGAGCTTAGCACCCTCAGCCCAGACCCCCGCCCACCCTCTCTGCCCCACACTCTTCTGATCTGTCAATTCTAGGCCCTGTCCTTCTGAAGAGCCACATCTTTAAAATGCCCCAGGAAGATGTTGGCCGAACCCCAGGGAAGAACCTTCCTGGGGGGGCAACTCAGTGCGGGCACAGGAGGCAGAGGGGCTGGGGGCTGGGGATAGGAAGACCTCCTTTCCACCTCTGGGCTGCCCCTTTGCTCCCACACTTTCCTCCACCCCATCCCTGTGCCCACCCACCAGGAGGTCCCAAGATGCCCTTGATGGAGCCCCCATCCCTGACCCCCAAAGCCAGCCCAAGGGTGGGGCTCCCACAGTCAAGGCCCTGAGACTGCTGGCTCCACCTTCCACAACAGAAACAGCCAAGGGCAGTTTGTTCCAGAGGTTTCCCTCAGGGCAGGGAGAAGGAAGGGAGCTTCGAGTGGGGCCACGTTAGTTCAGCACCAGCAGAACTACATCACGGTCATCTTCCCTCTAGGGCATGGCCGAAAAACACAGGGGACAGACCAACAGGACAGAATGGACCGTAGACCCCACAAAAAGGCACCGGCGCTGGAAGCTCCGCTGAGAAAAGTTCACACCAAACTGCACTTCCGCTGTGTTCATTCAGCCAGAGGAGAGTGAGTGTGGCTGAGTTCCTCATCTGATCATGAAAGGATACATTTGACGAATATTGCAAGTGCCTCATTTGCATACTGAACAAAGGCCAGACCCGCAGTGCTCCAGGAGGCGCCTGGAACCCGGAGGGCGATTGTGTGCAGAGTAAACACCCACGTAATTAACTGTCGTTGTTTAGAACGCCAAGGCGATAAAAGGCTATTTAATCAAACTTCCCTCCACGTGCTTTTGTGTGTGTGTGTGTGTGCGTGTGCGTGTGTGTCTGTGTGTCAATCACACTTAGAAATCCAAGCAGTCTGGTCTCCACCGCAGAGGGAGTTGACGAACCTCCGCGGGGGAATCACAAATTGAAGAGAAGACAATTAGCAGAACTGGGTTCTGAAACCCACATAAAAACATCGGAGGCCGTGAGGTTTGACAGACGAGCGAGGCTTTTTCAGAACTCTGAGATGTGGGCAAGGCTTCGCTCGTAAACCCACGGAGCACACGGGGAAGACGCCTCGGAACCGCCCACCGCATTTCTCGCTTCCAATCTCGGCCCCACTGAGCTGAAAAGCAGCGCACGGTGAATCTCCCGTCCCTGGGAGCAGAAGTCCGTGTTACCTGTTCCTGCACGAACTCACACCCAGAGCGCCAGGCTTCAAACAGCACAAAGGGAGTACTATTCCCTCTGGATGTGGAGGGGTCAAGCGCCCAGGAGGCTCCCGCTAGGGGGGGAGCACCCACACCCGCCTCCCCGCTGACCATCTACCCCGCAGGCAGGGCGACGCGCCACAAGGGCAAGTGCCCCGGGAGAACCGGGTGCAAACCGGACCAAACCGGCGCGCATTGTCCAACCCCGCCACGTCACACCGCCCGGTTCCGGCCGGTTCCAGGCCTGCGGTGTCTGCACGGGGTGGCAGGCAGGCAGCGGTGTCGGGTGTGGGAAGCAGGGAGGTGACTGCAGAGGGAACACTCACGGAGTTGTAAGGGGGGCGGGACTTTTCCGGGTGGGAAGTGAGCTGTGACGCGTGCAGACTCGGAACACCGACCCATAGGCTGGCGGACCCCAGGACGGCTGCCAGGGGTGAGAGATGAAGCGAACTATCAGACCTGGGCAGACCCCGCTGCAGGGGAAGAGCGCAGGCGGTGTCCTGAGTGGGAAGGAGAGTGCACCAGACAGAAGCCGCGCACGCCAGCACCGTGCTGTCCGCAGCGGCAGAGTCGCTTCTCTGAGGCGCGGGGCTGCCTGCAGCGGACTGGAGCGGACGGGTGCATGGGTCGGGGTGGAGGCGCCCTGGCTCCGCAGCGGCGGGGAGGCCAGAATGGGCCCCCGCGCACTGTCTCCACTCTGAACACCAGCACGCACGCGTGTTCCGAGGGATAAAGACAGGGTAGATACAGACATGGTTACAGGTGCTGGCGTATGCACACTTAGTATAAACACACCCACCTCTCGGCTCTAGAGGCCTGGGAGCAGCAGCACCCTGGTAGTGCCGCGTACCCTGAGCGCCCGGCTTTGGATTCTAAATGCCGCCCTGTCCGCCAGCCAGAGCAACCAGGAGCCCTAGAGAAATGTCTGATTCCAGGGTCAGGACAGGGACGGAGCATGCCACAGCGCCCGACAAAGAGGAAGCACTCAAAACCAAGGGGCGGGAGCGCTGGTTGGTGTGGCCCAGTGGGGTGGGCGTTGGCTGGCAAACTGGAAGCTCTCGGGTTTGATTTCCGGTCAGGGCGCATGCGTGGGTGAGGGTTTGGTCCCGAGTTGGGGCGTGTGAAAGAGGCAATGGGTGGGTTTCTCTCTGCCTCTGTCTCCTGCCCTTCCCCTCTCTCTAGAATCAGTAAAAGAAAAAGGAAAAAAAAAAAGAAAGCAAGGATTTTCCTTTTCAAAAAAAGAAAGAGGGAAGGAGCGAGTCAGAGCGCCCTCAGCGGCGGAGAGTGGGATAATTCTCAGAACAAATAACCTGGACTGAATTGGAACGAAAACTGTGAAATAAATGTCCATGCGTGCGTGCACCTCTCCTGCGGGGAGCCTCGGACTAAGTGAGCAGAGGCGAGTCTCCCCCACAGAGCCTCTCCCTCATCTGCGGGTGGGACCCCAACTCCCTGGGGACCCCCCAGGGAGTCTGGGCTCAGTCCCCACCCCAGGGAATAGTCTGGACCATGGGCGGAGACTCCACCAGCCACAGAGGAGCCTGACCCAGCCTCAGGGTTAACGCCCCCAAAGGGAAGCCACCTTGAAACCATGTGCCCTGTGACCTGAGGGCACCAGAGGGCCCTTCACAGATGAAGAGTTCCTCCCAGAAAACCGCAGCACCTCCCTTATAATTATAATTAATTACAATTAAGCCGACTACTAAACATGGGCAGGTTCTGGCAGCGCCGTGGACAGAGGAGCTGGATCCTGGTGGGTGGATGGCCTCGGCGTGCTTCCCAGGAAGGTGGGCATCCCTGTTTGTTCGGGCCGTGGTGACAGAACAGCTGGCCGGCTTGCAAACAACAGGCGTTCCATTCCTCACAGTCCTGTGGCCGGACATCTGAGGCCGGGGTGCCCGTGCAGTGGTGTTCTGGGGAGCCCCTTTGGGTTTGCAGATGGCCCTCAGCCCCTTTGACCCCACGTCAGAGGGGCGGGTCTCGCCGGCTCTGCGTAGGCCCCTTTAATATGGACACAAACCACACTGGGAGCCTCGAGGACCCGGTCAGCCCCCACAGACCTCGCCTCCTGCATCTCCGTGGGGGTGAATGTCGACCCGGGAACTGGGTCGATGCCAGTGCTCAGACCACCCTCGGGAAGGGGGAACCAGTCATCTCAAACACTTCCTTGGCACACGGTGAGGCCCGTGGGGGCCGAGCGGTCACATTGCCTACGAGACCCCGGGGACAGATAGGATGGGAGCGAACGGAGGACCATTATAGGACTGGCACTCGGGAGCATGTTTAAGAAGACATAAAATGTAAATTGCCCAGTTGCAGATCACACTTGGACTATTTATAAGACGTGTGACTTTGAGGAAACCACCTCAGCGCTGAGCATCGTCCCTCATTTGTGAAACTCTGCCAGATCGTCCCCTGGGTGGAGGCATGTCCCTGCACCGTTGCAGACATGCGTCCTAGGGATGCCCGCCCCCGAGAAGGGCGGCCTTTCCTGGTATGTGTGCCCGACGCTGAGGTTTTGGCGTTCAGCCAGAACAGAGCCCCCCCCCAAACACACCAGGTTGCACACATACCTGCCCTTGCATTTCCATGACACTGTGCCCATGTGCCATGGTGACACCTGAGCAAACTGGCACCCATGGCAGCTCTGCAGGGGTCCGGGTGGCACCAGCAGGAAGGACAACTCACTCCAGAAGCTGCAGAGGAAGTGCCTCGATGAAGCCCCTCCTCCCAGGTCCAATGACCAAAGAGGGGAGAGGGCGCTGGCCATCGCCACCCCTCTGCACAAATTGTTGCCCTAAGCCCGGGGAGAACAGAGCTCCCTGGCCAGTGAAATTGGGAGGGAGGACCCTCCCCAAAGCAAAGGGAGAGCGGGAAGGAATACCCCCACCACCATTCCCTCGGCTTCCAGTCTCCTGCTGAACCCGACTGAGAGCCCTCCCGCCAGCAGGGGAGACTGGCCTGTGGGGACACCTATGGGTGAGGGGTTGTCACGTGGAGCACAGCCAGCATCCCCCATTCTGCGTGGGGGTCCGGGGACCACAGACAGCGAGGGATTTGAACGCCGGAGCTAGAGTAGCCCTCCGCTGCGACATCGGACAGCAGGGGAGTGGAAACGCTCACCGGGAAAACGGGGCAGGGGGTCTTCACCTGTGCGGGGGTCGGGGGCCTGCAGGAGCCTCTGGGAACCTTATTTCGGGTTTCGAATTCCGACAAGAGGTTTATCACGTTTCATAATCAGGGAAAGCAAATGTTCCTGAAATTCGATATGAAATGTACACAGTCACGTGGCTGCACTAGATGGAAGTGAGTGAAGTTGCTGCTTTTGTAGGTCAGCGCGGCTGCACGGCTGACACCCTCTCGCATTCTCTCTCTCTCTCTCTCACATACACACACACACACCCTGAACGTTGGGAGGTAGGACCACTCACCAGCAAACCCTGGCTGGCGTCAAGGACGCCCTGTGGCGGTGAGGCAGCCTTGCTCTGAGCCCCTGCAGACTGTCAGCGCTCTCGGTGAGTCACCAAGCTGGGGACCCCGGTCTGCCGAGCTCCTCACCCTCCTGCAGGTCGTAAGACCTATGGTGGCACATGGAGTGAGCTGTAAGCAGACACACCCTCCTCCCAGGTGGAAACACGTTTGACTCCTCCAGGACGGCTGGGCTCGAGGACTGTGTTTTACCCCAACGTGTACCCTGTGGAGAGCGAGGTCGACGGTCCTGCTGTGGCCACAGGGTCGGTGGGCAGCGCTGCCATGTGCCCGGCGCCCTGGAGAGGAGCCAGCGCCACCGAAAACGCCCAGCTGCTGGGAAGACGCAGCTTGTGACTGTGCGTTCACAGCGTCCCGCAGATTGCAGGATGCAGCCAGACGGAGGGTGTTTTCCTCCCTGACGAGACACACACATGTGTTCCAGGGAGGCACTGTGCAGACACCCACATACCCACACACATGGTGTTTCCATTGCTCACCCTTAACCAGGGGATTCACTGCATCCTCCCTTCCGATGCCTGTCAAACCCCACCCACCACCGTCTTCCCCAGAGACAAAACTCTTCTCTGCGAACGTCGTCTTGCTGACAATGAAGTAGCTGTTGAATGGCCCAACTGCATCCCACTTGAGCTGGCTCACATGGTCCTCCACGTGTTTCCGATATCACGAACACAGCAGAGATGTGTCTCCATGCGGCGGCGGCGTGAGCACGCGTGTAACGTGTTCCCAGCTGGGAACCAATGCGGGCGAGGGCTGACAGGTGCCTGCCGCTGACGCGCCATCTGGAGAAGCTGCCCCAGGGAGCGCGTGGCAGTGGCAGCAGGCAACCACACCCAGATGAAGTCAGCTGGACACAGTTCAGTGGCCAGATAGACACCAGTGGGACAGGGACATGCAGGAAGGCAACCAGGACAGGACGTGAGGACGGGGCGGTTCTGGGGACGCCCACATGGTGTGTCCACAAGCTGACCAGGAGTGCTGTAAGGTGGGGCTGACGTTAGGTACGGATGTGGCACCACACCCAGGAAACCTGTATCCGGGGAGAGGACTCCCCACCTGCAAAGACGCCCCAACCAAGCCTGGGCCCTGCCCCCAGGGCTGCCTGCTGCCCCTGCCGGCCAGAGCCCAGCTGCCAGCTCGGCATCAGGGTGGCCAGTGGGCTCCTGGGTAGCCCTCTCTGGGGGTCACACCCATACCCCGGTTCCTGAAGCTTTCAGCGCTGCCGCTTTGGGGATCTTTTCACAGCAACGAATTTCTACTTCTCCAAAGACAGGCAAATGAGTTCCAGTAAGAGCAATGATGAAACACCCGTGGGTGCTGGCCCGGCTCTTCAGCAGAAAGACTTCCTGGGGTCAGAGTGACCACGTCCCAGGGCCGTGCGGCCGCAGTCGTTGACTAGGGTGTAACGCAGGAGTGGCGACGCATGCGCGTCTGGACCAGGAGAAGCCACGCGCCGCTCAAGCAGGCAGACGAGATGCACCCTCGACCCTGGGCACACGCCTGGCGCCACTAACGAGTCTGCAAAATGAGAAGGCAGAGTCACCGCACCAAAGTCCCAGCGGGAAGCACACCCTGGGCCCCAAGCCTGGCTGAGGACAGGTGCCCGGCCTCCCTGGGGCCACTTCTGAGGGCCACCCGAGGCCCGGAGCTCCCCGTGAGCGTGTCTGGTGCAGCCGCCCCAGCGCTCAGCACCCCCGGCCCCGCCCATCTCTCAGAGCCTGTGTCCAGCAGCTGGGCCTGGCCCGGCCTCTCACCCTCCTGCCCACACTCCTGGGAGTCTGTGCCCTCCTGGCCTCCTGGACAGTCCGGGACGCTCCCGCACTGCAACCATCTTCAGACCCCATGATTTCCCCGTGTCCTTGGCTGGGAGTGTCTTCCTGTGACCCGCAGGTTTGTTCACAACTTCTCGCTGCAGACGCAGCCCCTCTGCCCCCATGCGGTAGCACCCTGCCTGAACCCACGGGGTTTGGGGGCAAAGCCAGCTTTCCCGTGGGCCCTGGGCTGGGGCAGCGCAGCTCCCTCCCCTGCCTGCGCACCCCCTTGAGCTGCTGGTCCCACCTGGGCCCCCATCGCAGCCTTCTCTGCGCTCCGGGGCCTATGTGGCTTCCTCCGGCTTCCGCACGTGCTTTCATTCACTCAGCACTTATTTTTTTTAACGGTTTGCTGATCCCTCACTGGCATCAAGAACAGAAGAGAGAGGGTTACGCTGGGAAGCCCCGCCCAGCTCTTCAGAAGACAAATCTGTGTGTCAATCTGCAATCCAAGCTGCATTTACTCACCTCACCTCTGCCCCCTGAATCCCCCTGGGAAAAGGCCCTCTCCTCTCCTGCGTGATGTCCTTCTGATAGGTGGCCCCTGACTGTGGTCCCCAGCCTTCCCAGAGCAAGCACCCATGTTCTGCCTAAAACACAGTTTTGAAATCTTTCACCAGCCTGGAAATTCTTTTCTGGATGCACTGCCATCTGTCAATTAATATTTAATTCTCTTAACAGAATTTTCTTAAGGTCACTCTCGCCACTTCCTTCTTCCATTTACAAGTCTATTTCCCCTCTTCAACTCACCACCCAGATTGTCTCGTGGGCAGAGATTGCAGCACCTGTAGCCCAGTGGCACCCTCAGCAGGTGGTCTGTGGAAGGGATTGTCCCAGAGATGGGGGGGTTGGCGGGGGCACTGGCTCAGCGCCCAGACCGTGGACCCTCGTCAGACGTGGGACATGCCTGTTCCTTCCCACTGACCCCAGGTCTCCCTCTCAGTGAAAGACGGCCACTCTGGGGCGTCTGCTGGAACTCGCCTTCTAAGTGAGAAGGGGGGCCGGGGGCGCAGACTCTGAGATGCCCACGCAGCAAGGGGGTGACTGAGTAAAGTGAGGTGGATCAGGCCGCAGGGAAGACAAAATCTGTGCATGCTGACAGGTCACTCATGACGACACAAAGGTGTCCAGGGCAGGCTGCAGGGGGCAGAGGGGACAGGGCCTGCTGCATACTGAGCGAGTTCAGGGACATGAGTGAGTGAGCAGACGTGCGTGCATGTGCACCCGTATCTTCTCTCCAGAGGAGACTGAGGGGGGCGCAGGGTAGAGCATGAAGCCTGTTTTTTTTCCACATGGGTTTTGGGTTTTTTTCCATTGCTTTTAGAGAGACAGGAAGAGAGAGACAGAAACAGAGAGAGAGAGAGAAACGTCAGCTGGCTGCGTTCTCAGACATGCCCAGACTGGGGTATGTGTCCCAATGAGGGATCAAACCCCCACCTAGGGGCAGGCCCAGGCCAGGAATCGAACTTAACGACTCCCACCCACTGAGCCACACACAGCAGCCGGGGCTCCCTGTGCTCCAGAACTTCCATGCCATTGGGTTCTGCGTGCTGCCTTGGTCATAGAGAAGGAAAACATACTCTCCCAGGCCGTGTGTGGATCGGTGACCATCCTCTGAGCCCACGGCACGCCTGCCGTTGCAGACCTGCACTCGAAGCCAGGCTCTGGCGGAAGCACGGAGACACTGAGCGATGCTCCTGGGCTGTGCAGCAAGAATGGTGCTTGGCCCGCTCGGCGTCCCAGGGTCTCACCAGAGCCTGTGCGTCCCACCCTGCCCCACCAGGGGCCTCTTCAGCCTGAGCCTGCGCAGGTGGGCTTCCGAGGACAAGAGGGTGGCCAGTGTCCAGAGCGGCTGCCCGCTCCATCCTGGAACCCCCTGCCCCATGCCTCCCCAGTCCTGTGTGAGCCTTGAGGGCAGCGGTGATGGGGCCATGGGAGCACTGTGCCTGATGGTAGAAGACACTGAACAAGCATTCTAGAGCATCGTAATGCATTCCACGTATACTTTGACCTACAGACCAGAGGCACTGGCCTGGCCCCAGGGCCCTCCCCACAGGGTAGCACATGGGGACCGGGTCGCAGCCCTCCCCGACAGCCTCTCCGAGAGAACTCCTCACCAGCTCCTCTCAAAGCGCCATCTCAGGTGCCCGAGGTTTCTTCACAGAACATGCCCGACGCCTTTCATAAATGCTGCATCTGGCTGGTGGAGCTAATTAACGGGATGGAAATAATGATAGAAGCCGCACGAGGCAGTGCCGCTCACCATGGCAGCAGCAAGAGGAAAATAAAGCCTTTCAAATCCCGAGGCCCGAGCGGCCCTATTCATCAGTGTCTGATTAGAGACCCCGCTCCTGCGGAAAGGAAACTCCCACAATTCCATCCTCTGCCAGACCAACAAACTGCTGCTGAAGAGTTTTTCACTTAAAAGTTTTCCTAGTTCCTCACCCTCAGCTCTGAAATACAACTTGTGCCCATCCCCAAAACAGAGCTGCGGTCACCATTCAGCTTGGCGGTGGGGCCCCATGTGTGTGGAATGCCTCACTCGACTCCCGGAAATGGCCCCGGGACCAAATCTGCGTACCCGGAGAAGCCGGCCCCTGCCCGGCCTGGAGCCAGGGTGCAAGGGCAGACCCCAGCCATGCCCTGGGCGCACCCTGACCCTTGACTCTCGACGGAGAAAGTTCCCCGACCTGTATTTCAGGAGGATGTTTCTAACCGCCGACACTGACACATCGCTCCAGCGTGCTAAAACCTGTAACGCAGAAGTTCCAAGATTAACAGACGCAATTAGAAAGAGCCGTTTTGTTTCATCCAATACAAAATCAGCTTTTTATTGTGCAATTTATAAAACCTCCGCATTTTTGGAGCCAGGGGATGCACAAAGGGGACCCCAGTGCTGCAGAGCACAGCACCCGTAATTGTCTTCCGTGGAAGCTGAGGACAGAGTCGGAGAGGAATCTCGCTGCTGCCGAGTGATGAAAACCCATGCAAAACACACCAATGCCCACGCGTCTGTATTCACAGCAAACGCCCTTCGAACGGGCGGCACACGCCCTTGTGACCTCCAAGACAGCGGCTGAGCCTCCTGGCCAGTGTTCGTGACTCAAAACAACAGTGTCTGAAGACTCTGTGATGCCGATTCTCCGAGGGTTTTCCCTCGTCGGCTACCAAGGGCAGAACAACAGGTCACCAGGAGCCCCTGCCCAGCCATTGTCACCCGTGGGTGCATGCCCAGAGGGGGTGTGCAGGCACACAGGGCTCGGCCCGGAGCCAGGGCTGGTCAATAGGCCACACCCGTGACCACCCAGCTTTGGAGAAAGGACACCTCCTGCTCAGCTCATGGCCCACGGTGGCCAGAGAGGGGGAGGCCTCTGCCTTCCTGGACATGGAGGGGTCACGGCCCAGAAATGCGCCTGAACCCCAGGCTGCATCAGGGACACTGAGCTTCTGGCCCTGCGGTTGGACAGAGAGCTGTCACAGCCACCACCTCGAAACAGCCTGGCAAGCCCACGAGCTTGGGCCAGGACAGGGCCGCCTGGGCCGTGGTGGGCGAGAGAGGGCTGAGCACCCGCCAGACCATGCTCGCCCCGCAGTGGGTGCTCAGAGACATCCCCCGTCCCGGAGAGCCAGGAGTGAGACCTAGAACCCCACGTGGCACAGCCATCCATGGTCAGCCTGACCCCTGCAGCGTCCCCTGCCCCCCACCAGCCACCAGAAGGGGACAGGGACGGGGCAGGGAGGCGGCAGGGAGGAGAGGAGGATGGGAGGCATGACCTCGGGCTGGGAGGTCAGCTCCCAGAGGGGGCTAGCTGGAGGCAAGCCCTGGAGGCAGGACCCCAGCCCCCACAGGAGCTGAGCACAGGAGCATCTTCTACTCAGGCCAGCGCTGCAGTCTCCCACACGGGGACACGCTTCGGAGAAGGGCAGGAACTGGGATATGCCAGCGCAGCAGGGACACACGGCCACCAGAGTCACAGTGGCCTCACCCTGGTGCTAGGGGACTTGTACTAGAAACAGCACGGGGGGCAGGTCCCTGCCAGAGGCCGTCCCAGCACTTGCAGGAAGCCAACAGAGCCCTCTGTCCACAGGAAGAGCAAGGGGCAAAGGGGCAAAGGTCGAAGGGCAGCCCAAGGCCATGTCCCTGCATGCACCGCAGCCAGACCTAACATATTATGCTGAGTCAGCACCTTCCCTGAAGAGTTCAGGTTTCCCAGGGCCAAGGGTCAAGGCTGAACTGAAGCAGACCACGGCAGAGTGGTTTTGGAGTCATTACTCCTGCCCTGACTGGTGTGGTTCACTGCGCAGAGTGTCACCCCACAAAGCAAGGGATCACCAGAGCGATTCCCAGTCAGGGCACCGGCCTGGTGGCCAGTTCCAGTCCTGTCCCCCGTCAGGGCACACACGAGAGGCAACGACTGCCATTTCTCTCTCAGGTCCACGTTTCTCTCCCTGTCTTCCTCCCTCCCTCTCCCTTGCTAAAAATAAATAAATATTTGAAGTTATCATTCCTTGTTTTTTTTTTCCTTTATTAAAATGCTGCGTTTATTTCACAGGCATATTCCTGTCTCCCCACGGTTTCTGTCTGTCCAGCCACCATGCCCACCGCGTCTGTCCCTGCACTGCACACCCTCCGAAAGCCGAGCAGGGGCGGGGTTGGCCTCTGAAACCAAATGCCCGTCTGGGCAGTGGAACCCACATGGCACTCACTGGGCACAGCACCCACCGCCACGGCACCCACTGCCATGGCACCCAGCAGCCACGGCAGGGCTGGTGCGCCCTCTGCGCGGTCCATGGGGCAGCTGGCCGTAGCTATCTTGGAAGTGAGCCACGGCGGGAAGTTCTGGCTGACGGTTTGAACTGGTTTCTTGAAGAGACCCGCCCCCTGCTGAGGAGCTGGAGCGCCTCCCAGTGGGCGGCACCGGGACTCCATCCCTCACATGACTGATGAACGTGGCTTCCGCTCTGGGAAGCCAACGCCCTTTCCTGCACTTGCTCGAATCTTAGCTCTAATGTCTGCAGAACCAGGTCACCTGGGGGTTCAGGAGGGCTTCCCCCTCCCCCCGTTTTTTTACGGATTCTTGGCCTTTTGTCTTTGGTGTCCATGGTTTTGAGCCTTTTCCACCGCAGGTTGGTTTCTGTCCATTTTTGGCTGCAGTGTCTCACACAGATGTCGTTCCTGGAGCTTTTCTTCTGCTTCCTCATTCTCAAAATCTTCCTCGCCGTCATCTTCATCATCTCCAGCAAGTTCCACTCTTTCCCGTGGAGTCTGGCCACCGAGTCCCGGGGGCAGACACTTCCCAGACACACTCAGGAGTTTCACGCGCCCCTCCTCCTCTGATGGCGTCTGCCTGCACAGTGACGGAATGCTGCCCACCGCGACGCCCGGCTCTGACCCACCCTTCAGCCGTGCGACCGCCGGCGGTGGTGTGCCACCACCGCCGAGGAAGACCGCCAGCCGGCCGGGCATGTTCCGAGCAGCCAGCCTTAGTCACTTCAGGGGGGGGGCTGCCTCCACCCCTCCTGCACGGCCTCCGCTCCAACCACGCGCCGTTCACCCGGCTTGGCCCCTGAACAGGCCAGTCGTGGCGGTGACTGGTGCTCGTTTCCGTCACTTCTGCCTGCAAGTGACCGTCGCTGTCGGCTCTGTGTCCACAGCCAGAGAGGTCGTTCTGGGGCCTCGGGGGCTCCCGTCCACGTCCACACCCACCGACTCTCCATGGGGTGGTGGCCTGTACTCAGGTGGGAGAGAAGGCAGCCGGAAACAGACGGCTTCTGTTCCAGGGGACAGACACACAGGACAGTGTCGCACCAGGCTACTCCTCATTTTTTCACTGTGGCGAAACACCCAGAATGTAACAGGCTCTGTTTTTAAGGGCGCCGTTCAGTTCCAGGCACCCCCTGCCCCAGGGCTGGGAGGCTGTCACCACACCCCTGCAGAGCTTTCCACCCGGCAGGCCTGAAACTCTGCCCCCCTCCTCCACCTCTGAGTCCCGGGGAACCGCCCCTCTGTGTCTGGCCCCCTTCACCCCACCCGTCCTTGAGGCTCACCGTCGTTGCAGCAGCAGCCGGAGCGCCCTCCTTTTAACACTGAGGACTCCTCCATCGCACTCGGGCATATGGATTTTTAATAAAACAGAAAGAGCCCTCAGCCGCCAAGGGTGTCTAAAGGGCAGCAGCACCCAACTGGGGGGGGGGTGTCTGGTCTGCGGGCCAGGCCGCAGGGCACAGCAGCCGTGACCTTGGGGGCACTCTCCCCTCCTGTCCTGTGAGCTGCCCCGTCCTCCAGCTCACTCTGCGAGACCCTGGCAGCAGCTCTCAAACTAATAAAAGCAAATGGAGTTTTGGGTGGCTCCTAATGAAATTATGGGGCGTCAGACATTCCCTGGAAGAAGTTAATTCTGAAAGATGGCGCAGGTCTCCGGGTGTGATTTCCAGGGGGCCGGCTGGCTCTGCAGCCCCAGCTGGCACTGGCCCTGCGCCAGGCTGACGGGAGGACGAAGGGCCGGCATGGGGGTCTCACCGGCTGGCTGGCCCTCCTGCCCATGGTCAGCCCCAGGGCCACCTCAGGGAGTCTGCGGCAGGCACCTCTGCAGCAGAAGGGCACTCGCCCCTGAGCCGACCCTGAGCTGACCCTGAGCTGACCCTGAGCTGACCCAGCAGATTCGAGAACTCTGAGGGAGCAGCCAGGAGGCAGCATGGGTGGGGGCAGGGCGGCATTCCTGGAGCTTTTCATATTGAAAGACCCCCACAAAGCATAACCCATGACCCCTGGCAGAGCTCGGAGTCTGGACCTTGGCTACCGGAGGACTGCCAGCTCCGCAAACCGTGACAAGGACGGATCTCAGCAGGGCTGGGCCTTGGGGGTACAGTGTGGGCCCCAGAGGCTGAGCGGGCCCACCCCACCGTTGGGTCTGCAGGTGTCGTCTGACCCTGGGACTCACCACTCTGGGTGGCCGAACGCATTCAGACCTGCATGTGGTTTGCTCAGTGATGACAAGCCTTCTGCTCGTGCCCCAAACACAGCACCCACCCCCTTCGGCCACCCAAGCTTCGCTCCAGAGCTGGGCCTTCCCGGGTCCCAGCAGCCCCCATAGGCTGAGCACCTGCAGCAGCCACCAGGCCACCAGAGGCCCAAGGGCTCTGTTCCCGCCCCACCCACTCAATAGTCATGGCCCCTGGGCCCCCTGCCCCACCTGGCCTGAGCTCTGACCCCTGGGCCCACCTCCTCCCCTCTCCCGCACGCTGGCACCTGCTGGCTGACGACCCTGAGTTGGGACCCCTGCAGGCTGCTCTCTCGGTGAGTGGCAGCCCTTACCTACCCCCACCCCCCGACAAAACTCCCAGCAGCTGCTCTCAGGGACCCGGGACCCTGCCCCACCCCACAGCCTCAGTGAGGCTCTGTGGCCCTGCCGACAGGCAGGGGCTCCCTCTGCCCAAGAGGCCGGGGACTCTGTAGCCGCAGAGGAAAGGACAGGGCACCAGTGCCACCCGGGGCTCCAGAGGGGCTGCACGTCTGCTGCTGCCTCAGACCCCCTGATCACAGTGAGGACCAGCAGGGCTGGGTGAGGGGGAGTGAAAGACCCCTGGGCACCAGTGGAGCCTTGGAGTGGGGCCTGCCGGCGCAGTGGCCCCCAGCCACCCCATGGACCTTACGCCCAGGATAGCCCCCTGCCCCTTGCTGGCCGCAGACGCAGGAGGACCCAGGCAGGACTAGAGGTGTGTGTGTGGGGGGGGTGCTAGGGGGGTGGCCGCTATGGGACAACAGAGAGCCGGCACAGGCGGCCGAAGCAACTGTCCTGTGGACACGAGAGTGGGACTCGCCCGGACACTTCCCCCAGAATAGCGAGCTGTGAGGCTGGCAAGCTGCACGGGGGCCTGGCCCGCCTCCCCACTCTGGGAACTAGGGTCCCTCTGCGAGGCCCGGGAAGGGCCCCTGTGCAGGGGCAGCAACAAGATGGCCGCTGGCGGGCCTGTGTGGGAGCCCAGCTGGCACCAGGCACCAGGGGCCCGCTCACGTCCCATCGAACTCCAGGAGGACGGCTGCAGGGGCCCCCGGCCAGCAGTGTCTGAGAGGACTGGCCCCTCGGGTCCCAGCTGGGGCCTGCACTCACACCCAAGCATGGCCCGTGGCTCTTCTGCTGCCCTGCTCACACCCACATCCAGGACACCAGGGCTGTGACCCTTGACCACGTCCCCACAGGTCTGCGGCCACACCAGGGTCTCTGCCACGGCCCCTGCACCCAGCTCCTCTGTTCAAGCTACTCTGTCGAGACAATTTTTTTTTCACAGATGCATGAGAACCCACAGTCGACTCAAGAAAGTTTCATCAGAGGTGCAGTGGCTGGCACGGGGAACAGGCTGGGGGCCGGACCCCACCAGGCACAACCGTTCAGAGGGGCTGGTGGGCACGTCCGGATCTGCTAGGGGTAGGGGGACAGGTGGGAAGAGAGGGGCTTGCATGGAAATGAACCAAACAAAACTCTGACAGGTTATTTGAGTTTGGAAACAAGGCTGGCTTGCCAAAATCATCTTCCTTCTTTAATTACAATCCTTCGCTAACCGTCAAGCTCTGCCTTTGTCTGAGGCAGACAAGACAGTGAGCCCACACCCATCAGCCTGGCGGGTGGGTGTTGGGGCAGGCCAGTGGGCTCCAGAGGAGGGGGGGCCCACAGACACCCCTAACTCTTGGGCTGTGCCAGTGGCCCCGAACCCAGGACAGGAGGCCCCAGTCACAGGTCCGTCTGACGGTCCCCACGGGAAGCAGGGCTCCCCCAGGTGCCCCGGCCCAGCACTCTGCAGCCGGTGTGAGGTGGTGGGCACAGCCCTGCGGCCCAGCGGGTCCCAGGCATGCCCCACCCCACCCCCCGTCAGTGCAGGCTGAACGAGCACACAGACCATGGAGGGCTTTGGGCACCAGCAGAAGCCGGGTCTGCCCTGGAGCTCTGACCACCGCCATTGGTGCGGACATGGAGCTGGGCGGGGAGGGGGCGGACGGGCAGGCCAGCAGCCTTCCCGGCCCAGCTGCCCGGCTGGGGTGGAGGTCCCGTGGGGACCGTGACTGCCCGCCAGCCCAGTTCAGGCCCTGAACAGCCGTAACCTCGTCCTTCTTTCTCTGCACCCGACGTCCCCAGCACAGACAAGAGCAGGGGCCACACAGCAAGACCTGTAGCAGCCGCCGCCTTACCCCCTCTCAAATCATCCTCCCCTTCAGTACGAAATACACACCCAGGGGGCCACACCAATTAAAGAAGTGATGGAACAAACAGATAAGCAGAGAGAAGACACAGGTCTCCAAAACTTCTGTGTAGAAGAATCCCAGGTCGTTTATGAGAGGCGCCCCAAAGACCTGCCCCAAGTTCAGGCTGTGCTGCGACTCCCCTCCAGAGAGGACGGGGGGGGGGGCGCGGATGGGAAGCGGCACCTCATGTCTCCACAGACGACCTCCACCAGAGGGTCCAGGCCAGCAGCAGCAGCGACGCCGCTCAGGACGGGCCCTCGACACACCTTGATGTGCACCACACTTCACTCTGTGGCCTCCTTCCCAGGTCCGATCCTGGAGAAACCACGGATAAACCACGTTCAGACATAGCACCAAACACCCAGCCACACCTACGGCAGCCACGCCCATCAGAGACCAGGGGCATTTGAGAAACTGCCAGAGCCCAGAGGGGCCACCAAGAATATGTGACGACCACTTGTGACCTGCGGTCCTGGGACAAAAAGGGGACATTGGGCAAAAAATCGGGAACTCTGAAACTGGACCAGGCTTCAGCCAGTAACAAAGTATCAGCACTGTTGGCAATTATAATAAATGAGCCACACTAATCAAACAGGCCCATGATGGGGAAGCTGGGTGTAGGGGCTGTTTCTTCTGGAAATGTAAAGCTAGTCCAAAAGATAAATCCTAGATGGTCCACACTGTCCCACAGAGCTCCCTTGTCGGGGGGACACTGGAGGCCCACTGAGGCAGAATAACAAATCACTCCCCGGCCAAGCTGACCCCAGAGAGGCCAGAGCCTGTGCCACTGAGGCCCTGGGGGCCCTGATGTGTGTCCCAGGGACCCGGCGCTGCCCCTCGGTGCACACAGCCCCCACGGCGCTGGGTCTCCGGACACAAGGGTGGGGAGGGGCTGTGAGAGGCTGCATGGAGGCCGGACAGGGTTCTGGCAGGTGCTGGCTGCTAGCGGCCCAGTAGGGCTCACAGGTGTCTCACCTGCAGAATCACGACCCCCAGGCTGCCTGGACCCCTCCCCAGGCAGGGTCAGTACCACCACTGGGCCCCACCCAGGACCAGGAAGGGTAGAGGTGTCAGGGCGCCTACCCTGCTGGGGTCCCCTGTCCCCCAACCCCACTGACCCAACCACGTGGCCCCCAAGGGCCCCGGGCACGAGGCCAGGAGCCAGGGCACCCACCATGCAGGCGCAGTTCAGCTCGCAGCCCTCCCCAAATCCCTCCGTCGGGACTGGACAGGGAGTCCGGCATTACCATACAGGGGACCCGCGAGCCTGGCTCCCCAGCTGCAGAGGACGCCCGCCTAGGCGCGCACACGCCCTCCCGGCCGAGCTAGGGCTCCGCGGCAGCCTCCGCGTGCTCCGCGGTCTTTGAGCGCCTCCTGGCGGCTAGAAGCCGCCCCTGCAGGCGGCGCGCGGGGGCCGGAGCGCGGCGCGCAGCGCCCTCGCGTGGACTCGTGCTGTCACCGCCCTCCCCGAGGTCCACAGCCACTCAGTGGCCGCAGAGCGCTCCCAGAGCGCAGACCTCGAGGTCCAGCAGCGGCCTGGGACCAGAGCCTGGGCCACCTGGCATGTGAGGCTACTGGGACAGAAGAGGTTCTGGAGTGGCTTTTGCCGTGTCTGGCAGGCAGTGCGCGCACCAGCCTGGCCCCTTCGAGGCCGCCGTAGGCCTCTGCCAGAGTCACGCAGACCTGGGGTTGGAAGCAGAGGGGTGCCCCAGCAGACCCCGGGACTGAGGCAGACGGGGATCAGGGACAGGGACCTGGCCCTGCCAGGCAGGTGAGGAGCCCGCAAGCCCTGTACAGACGCGCCCAAGCCCAGCACTCCAGAGGGGGGTTAATCTAGCACTGGCCTCTCCAAAAGGGGCTTACACTGTGGCAGACCCCTCCAAAAGGTGGGTGCACTGGAACTGACTCTCCAGTCGCCTCCTGCACCCCAGCCTGGGGCATGGGGTGGTCGGAGGGGGGCGGGGCAGGCCTGCGCCAGGCACTCTGTCACGATGGGGGAACAGCTCTTACAGAACCCATCGCTCTAAATTCAAACACGGGCCTCCAGGTCATTAGCAGGGTGCATTTGTCAAGATAAGAGGACAGCGCACTCGGCAGCGTTTTGTTCTGTTGATTGAGAACTTCGGTGTTTGCACACAGCGTGGGAAGCCTGCATCCGGAGCACCCGCCTGCTCCCCGCCACAGCGCACTATGTTGCCCCCCTGTGGCCCCGGATCGACAGAGCGCCCACCCAGGCAAGACCGCCGAGCTCCACACAGAGGCTGGAGGAGCTTGCCTTGAACGAGGGTCCAGTCCCCGGTCCAGCTGCAAGCAAGCCCAGTGCCCGCTCAGGACAGTGGCCACTCGCTGCCCGCTCAGCCACTCAGGGGCATGGCTCCAGGAAATTTCTGAACCTCTTGCCCCGTGGGGCGATCCCAGTGATGCCTTCAACAGAGGGCTCTCTCTGTGGTGGCCGGTCCTTCCCTGCACCCCCAGGCCCCCAATGCCTGCACCAGCCTCTGTCCCATCAGGACCAGCTGGGACCCATTGCTGGGCTCAGTGCCCTCGGCCCTTGCCCCCCCCCCTCCCCCTGCCCAACCACTGGGAGGAGCAAAGTCTGACTCCACCTCCCGGCAGGATGAGCTCCAGGGCCAGGGGACCTGACCCCGGACCGGACGCCCCCTGTACTGGCTACTCTGCCTGCCTGGGGGCTGTCTGCTTTACCCACAGCCCCACCTGTGAAGTAAAACGGGCCGATGGCGCCTCCTTGAAGGGCTGTGGTGAGAGGTGAGTGACCTGCTGTGTCAAACACCTGGGAGGCACCTGGCACGTGGCAAGCACCGGGCGCTGGCTGCTGGTGTGCCAATGAGGCGGGCACAAGAGTGCCTCGCGGGCAGGAGGGGAACTCGGCGTCTCTCTCATCTCGGTCAAGGTCGAAGGGAGGCTCCAGTGGCAGGACCGAGGCTACCCGAGGTTCTGCCACCGAATCTCAAGGGAAGAGCACAGGCTGGGGCTTGACCCGCACCCCGATGCTCCTTGGTCCACATCCCCGAGGGACCTGGTCCGTGACTGAGGTCCAGTGGGACAGCAGAGCGTGCCACCGGCGTGCCCACCTGTGCCCCGGTCCCTCGTTCCCAGTGTTGGTGACGCCCCATGGGCAAGGACTCCGGTGGCTCCGTGTGGGGGCGGGTAGTGAGACTCAGGTGACAGAGCACACACAGGTGAGGGCAAGGGTCAGGACATTCTACCTGGAAGCCCCAGCGCTGGACCCTAGGGCCCCCCTCAGTGCAGCCCCCCTGCCCGGCTGCTTCCTCTCCGAAAGGCCCCCAGCTGGGAGGGGCAGGGCACAGTGGCTGGAGGTCTTGGGGCCACCCACAGGTGACACGCAGGACAAGTGCCCTGGGTCTGAGCCGCTGGCCCAGAGACTGGCCGCTGGCTCTGTGTGGGCGTCCCCCCGCCTTTGCGTCCCTCCGCAAAACCCAAGGCGCCAAAACCTTCCCGTGGACCGGGAGAGGGAGAGGGAAGGGCAGGGGTCTCCGAGACAACAGCCTCCCCCTAAGTCCTCGCCGTGTCGATGTCCTTTATTAAAACCCAGGGCGAGGGCGCGACAAACTCTTCTAACTCCGATGACACCAAGTTTCCCCTCGTCCTGAACAGACTCCCAGGTCCAGAGGCCAGGCCACGGTTCCCAGGCCAGGCCGTGCCTGAGGCAGATAGCCTTGCCCGCCACACGGTGGGCACCCCAGGCCGCCCCGAGAAAGGCACGTGCCCGCTCTCCGGGCTCACTCGGGGAATCCGGTGGCTCCCGCACAGACAACGTGACGTCTGCGGAAAAGAGGAGCCCTGGCCAGGCGGCTCAGTTGGCTGGAACATCATCTCGTACCCCAAAGGACTGTGGGTTCGGTTCCCGGTCAGGACACATACTGAGTTGTGGGTTAGGCGTTTCTCATACCGATGTTTCTTTCTCTAAAATCCATAAACAAATCCTTGGGTGAGGATTTTTAAAAAGGGGGGGAGATTAAATAAATAAAATTCGCTGTCTGCAAATGATAACCATTTAGGCGAAGGGGCATACCCGAGGCCTCTTTAAAGATTGTTTATTTATTTATATTTAGACAGAGGGGAAGGGTGACAGGGAGAGAAACATCAGTGTGTGGTTGCTTCTCACATGCCCCCTACTGGGGTCCTGGCCCACAACCTAGGCCTGTGCCTTGACTGGGAATCGAACCCGAGACCTTTTGGTTCACAGGCTGGCACTCAGTCCACTGAGCCACACCAGCTAAATGCCTGAGGCCTTTGATGGTCACAAGTGACTGAGTCCAAGCACTGCACTTTTGAACAAGGGTGTCAAAGTGCTGTCATCTCAGGAGAGAGCAGTCTGCCAGGGGACCGAGGGGCCTCCGGCCTGGGCCCAGCTGCCAGCGAGGGGGCACATGGAGCTCCGAGGCGGGCTGGAGTGGCACTCCCAGCTCACGGTCCTGGAACCTGGTAAGGGAGTTCAGGGCACCAGGCCCTCCCTTGGGACTTGGGGCCCCACGTGCAGCACGTGGGGGTCCCCCCTTCCCCTGCTCCCCAGCCCCCAGGGTCCTGAAGCCCCTGCACTCATGGTTTCCACATATGAACGTGTGTGTGTCAGGCACAGTGATACAAAAACCCGAGGCGGTGCAACCAGAGTATGGATATTAACAGGAAAAAACCTCTCTCTGCAATTCCCCATTTCGGTGTCACATGGGTACCAGTCTTTTCGGGGTGATCACTGTGTAAATTATATAAATGTCACTCTGTTGAACACTTGAAACCAATGTATCAGCTGTGTGTCAGCTGTTACTGAAAAATTAACACACTTTTCAAAGATTAAAAGGGAATTCCCCACCTCGGTGGAGGAGGCATCGATAAGTCAACTCATGTCCAGTCCTAGGGCTCCATACCCAAAATACGTCTGAAAAAGTGAATTTACCCATGAAGTGCCCATGGCTTTTATTTAGGAAAAAGTTTTCGATTTTGGTAACAAGTAATTGTCACATTGAAGAAAGCTGAATTAAAAATTCAATCAGAATGTTTCACATTTCAAGCATAAGCAAGCTGTCAGCTCCAAAGCGGCCGGGGTCAGTCTCTGTCCCTTCCCCGATGGGCCTCGGGCTGAACACACAGCCCAGCGGCCGCTCCGGTGGCCCCCTCGCGTGGCTATGACGGCCTCCTTGAGAGGAGTTCCATCAGTGAGATTTTCTGGTAATGAAGCTACGCTTTCTGTTTTTCACAAAGTGCCTCCACTTTAAACTCCCAAGTTGGATTAAATACCCGTTGTTGTAAAGATTGAAAGTGGAAAATCATCTTTTTCTTCCCTTCTGACTACGCTGATGATCTGTCAAGATGCCACGGGTGAGAGCCCGCGGCCCCACACAATGTCCCTCAGGGATGGGCGAGGGCGAGGGCGAGGCCGGTGCCAGCCCTCTGCAGTCTGCAGGAGAGCCACACACACGGCCACAGCCAGTTTCCACCGCCGCCTCCCGAGCCGTCTGCAAATCAGCCCTGGAATTCGGGGAGCACTGGATTTTGCTGTGTATGATGCCCATTTTTTGCCCAATTTTTGAGGGAAAAATGAGGATGCGCATTATCCATGGATAGTACCTGAAATACCTTGTGTCTGTGCTTCTGTTTTCTAATTATGTTACATAACATTTCTTGTACTGTAATATGTTAATACAATAAGTGTTAAAATTCCTTCATAATACAAAAAACAAGTATCTAAACATAAATACATGGAAGTGTGGGCCAAAAACATGGGTGTGTGTTATCCACGGGAGTGCGGCAGACACGGCCAAACAGGGTCCACAGGCCAGGGCGCTGGCAGCTCCGAGCTTCTCAGTCCAGGCTCGAGGGAGGGTTCACCGCACACCCAGTGGGCGGGGACAAGCGTCAGGCCTGGGGACAGAGATGCCTGCTCCCACGCTGCAGCTGGACCCTGGGACAACGTCTCGGCCCCGAGTTCTTCACCTGCCCCACTCCCGGTTCCTCTCGCTGGTGTTTCTCTCTCTGTGCATGGGCACCAAACAAAATCAAAGCTTTGAAAAATGCCGCCCTCCCTGCGGGCTGCGTCCCTGAGGGGCAGCGGTCCCCCGGTGACCCTCCCCTGGCAGGGAAGTCACCTCCAGGCGCAGCACACACCGGGGGATGCCGCCCCCCTCTGCACAGTCACGTCTGGAAAGCAGTGGTGCGCTGGCAGGTGCAGTTCGGGGCCAAAGGTTAAACAACGTCCCAGTGGCTGCCAGGCCAGTGCCTGGGGCCTGGTGGGCTGAGCTGCCTCTGCAGCCCTGAGCCCCGGGCACAAGGAAAGGCAAGCATGGGCGCCGCCAGGGTGAGTTGTCAGCAGAGCTGGGCGTGCCCGGGGCCCCCGCTGCCCCACAGCAGGCGGTACAGTTCAGGGGCCCCCACCACCTGGGCCACAGCCCCGACAGAGCTCAGACCTGGGGCCAGCTGGACGGTGTCACCTGTCCCTGCTGAGTACCACTCCACCTCCAGGGTTCGTGTGTCCGAGAGAGGAGGTCCGTCCTGACAGAACAGCTCCCCAAGAGCAGGCTCCATTTGTGAGAAAGCTGATCGGGCCCCCGGTGCCATCAGAGGTTCCGCTGGGCCCAAGGGTCGTCTCGCTCCTGAAGCATATCTAACAGGCAGAGGGAGAACGCCCACCCAGCAGTCGGCGCGAGGGGCGGGCCTTCCCGGGTCTGGCTGCAGACACTGGCGGCAGCTGCGCCCCACTCACTGCTGAGCACCTGGGGCCCACGGGGACACCTGACGGGCTAGGAGCAACTCGGATGAACACGTACTCGACACAGGACACCCTGAAAACTCAACACTGGCCCAACTGCAACCCCGACGCTTGGCCAAGGAGGGGGCCGCGGACGCTGCTGTCACCCCGGAGTCACCCAGTGGAGGGGAAGCCTGTCCTGAAACGCAGGGACTGGAGCGACGACCTTGGGCCAGAACGGTGCCCCGAACTGGAGAGGATGGTTCATGCTGCGAGTTGGACATCTTCTTTATCAGACCTGCAACGGCAAAGACACTCCCGCCTGGGGCGAGGCTGGGCTCAGAGGTGACTCAGCAGAAGGCATCACAGGACAGGCGGCACTGGCGGGCAGTGCAAACATTGTGACAGCAGGACGCAGACGGCTGACCTTGGGGTCAAGGGCACAAGGAAAGGGCGGGCTCCTCCTCCTCCGGAGCCAGGGGCTAACGGAAGTGCGGTCACCCCATGTCCACCTGCAGTTGGAAGATTTGCTTGCACGACTCTCGTTTTACACGGAAAATAGTTCACAGCCCAGGCCCCAAGGAGCCCTGTCTGATTACACACAGCCACAAGAAATGCCGGTGTGGCCCTCTCAGAGCAGGAGGAGGGGCCACACCAACCTCTGCAACAAGTGCAGACCCTGCCCCCACGGCGTGCTCTGGAGCCCCAGCCACAGCAGCTTAGAAGCCGCACCTGGGCAGGGCCAGCCCTCGCTACAACCCACGCATTTCCTGTTTGTTTTTTTAAATTGATTTGAGAGAGGAAGGGAGACAGACACAACTATCAGTTGCCTTCCATACGCACCCCAACTGGGGACCAAACCTACAACCCAGGCATGTGCCCCTACTGGGGATCGAACCCACAACCAGCGGAACCACCAACCAGCGGGCAGGGCCTTCCTCATCTCTTATCTAAGTGGCCGACGGCTGCGCCCTCCCCTCAGGCCACCAGGCAGCTCTGTGGAACCCCAACCACCAGACAACAGGCTGGGAAACGCAGAGGCCACGACAGGGCCACAGGGTCCCCAAAAGGTCAGCAGCATGTGGTGTGCTCAGCCACCCTGCTGATGGCATGTGTGACAGAGGCCCCAATGAGCAGCTGGCTTCCACACACTTGACTCAGTCAAAGCTGTGCTGAGCTCTCCACAGACCTGCGGGGGATCCTGGGCAGTGCGAGGGCCGAGTCAGTACAGCCCACGTGAAAAGTGTGAGCTGGGACACTGCACACACACCGGCGACACCCCATGTGTCCCGGCTGCCCTCACCCCGTGCTCTGGGAAAGGGCGGGCTGTGAGGCACCCGTCAGCCATCAGGCAGCACGCTGCTGCCGCTCCTGGAGCCGCATCCCGCCCACCCCGTGGTGCCTCCACACCCTGCAGCTCAGGGAGACGGTCAGAAGAGGGGTCCTGGAGTCCAGTGGGCCAGCCCCCAGCGTGGTCCCCGCCCTCTGAGGACTCTCCTCCACGGGCTCCTGCAAGGGCCCCGCGTCCTGAAAAGCAGATTTCTCGTGAGTCCATCACGCCACGTCTGTGTAACATCTCTGTAAAGACACACCTCTCTACACAAGGGTTTTTCAGTGAATCCGAGGGTGTTTATTGCATTCTATTTTTGGTGGAAAAAACATAATGTAAGTGTGTTTAGCACAGCCTGCGGAGCGCACAGGGGGGAGCCGGGAGAAGCCCCGCCCCCCACGCCAGGAGGCCAGGCTGCCACGGCTCGGCTGTGCGGAGGCACTTCCAGCACTCGGGCGCGCAGGACCGTCATCAGTTTTCTCCCTTCAGCGTGGGCAGCAGCTCGCCGTTTTCCTTCAGTTCCTACAAAGAAGAAAGAAAAGGGCAACGTGCATCTGTGTAGAAGACCAGCTGACTACAGATGCGTGTGTCGGAGACCCAGAGGAAACCCTCAAACTGAACACAAAATAACAGATGCAGACGTGCTTTTGTTGCTTTGGGGCTATTGGAAAGCTACAACACTAAACTAACCCTTCTTCCCACCAGGAAAAAGACAGTTTACTAGAAAAACGCCTCCCTGGCTGGCTTGAGAAGCGCAATTCGGAGCTGGGAGCCAGCAGGGACAGCGCGGGGGGAGCCCACATATGCAGCCTCCGAGCTCCAGGGCCAGCGCGGACGAAACTGCGCCCATGGAGCCGCCCTCACTGGGGCGGCTGGCATCTTCCCACGTGACGGAGGACGGGTCTGAGCGTCTCTCCCCCCAGGTAACTGGACTCGGCGCTGCCCACGACCTGCTTCCTGCTCAGAATGGCAGAGACTGGACCCCCCCGAGGAAGTCCCAGCCACGTGCCAGCTGGCGCTGCTCTCACAGGCCCGCCCCCAGCTTGGGACTGCCCCCACCCTCACTGCCACCCCCTCCAGCGCAGTGATAGCAGCGGCCAGGGAGGTCTCAGAGTCTGGAGTACACAGAGGCCATCACTCGGGGTGCCCGCGATTCCGCACTCTGAGTTCCAGAAGAAGAGTCCCACCACTTACAGCCCGTGAGAGCGTGCTCAGAGCAAACCCAGGAAGGACACGGACCCTCAAAGATGTATGGGAACAGCTCCCTCTCCAGACACGCTCGCCCTCCGAGGGGCTAACCCGCTGTCTGACTCCTGGGAACCTGAGGTGGGTTCGGGGGACCTCATGCCCTCTGCCTCTTTCCTTGAGGAAATTGAGCCAGGGAGCTCAGACCTCTTGCCTGTGACCGGCGTCCCCGAGGGCACAGAGCGAGGCGGGCAGAGCACCAGGAGGAGGGCTGCAGCGACCACACTGCTGCACCTGCAGAGGCACGGGGCAGCTGCAGGCAGCAGCTGGAGCCCTGGGCAGGAGGCTCCCAAATGGGAGTGCCCCTGCGGACTCGGGGCACAGAGTGACTGTGGACAGGGCGGGGCCACCCGAGCAGCGGGAGTCCAACAGAGCAGAGATGTGGCCATAATACCCACTCCTCCAGACACCGCACCCCAAGTGGGGGCCTCCGCGGCCTCCCTCAGGGGCGGGGTGGCTCCCACGGGGTCAGCCAGGGGTCGGGAGAGGCCCTGCAGTGAGGGAGACAGACTACCTTGGGGGAGTGGTGAGGACAGTCAGACACAGCAGTGGCAGTGAGAACAGCAAGACGGGGTGGCCCCAGATACGGCAACACTGGCCTGGAAGTGACCGGACACGTGGCCAGAAGAGCGGGTGGCAAGGACAGCCGCAGAGGCCCACTCGGAACAGTGCCGCTCCTCGGGCGCCGGCCCGGGACCCACCTTGACGATGTCCAGGCCTCCGATGAGCTCGCCTCTCACGTAGAGCTGAGGGTACGTGGGCCAGTTGGAGAACGCCTTCAGCCCCTGGCGGACCTGCGGAGACAGCGGGCCCTGAGCCTTCCCACCGGGCCGAGCGAAGGGAAGACAGACATCAGACGGACACACAGGACTCACCTCCTCATCCTCCAGGATATCGAATGTCTCGTAGTCGACACTGGAAAAAGGAAAGACGTTTCAACCGGAAATTCAGCTTTAAACAAAAATCATAAAGCCCACTTGGTGCTCCTAGAATGATCAAGAAGAGTGAATGAACCATCTGGGCACTACAAAACTCACTGTGGAACTCAGTGCGCCCACACCAGCAACAGGGTCGCACTGCCTGTGTGCGGCCACCACCACCGCACCAAGTGGAAAAGTCACCGCAGGGTCAGGGAGCCCGTGGGAGTGCAGCCAGGTCGGCGCACATCCCGGAGGCTGGCCTTGGAAGTGCCATGCACAGACCCAGAGCCGCCCTCCTTGGGAGACCATGTGTCCAGCGACCCGGCCACGGGGACCGCCAGAAACAAGACAGGTCAAATCAGCAGCAAGGAACAAAGAAGACACGTTTGAAAGACTGAAACTAATTTTTGAGAAAGGGCCCACACAAGGTAAGGCTCCTGTCAGGGTGAGCCGAGAGGGGGCAGCTCCCCGGGCCAGGCTGTCTGAGACTGGATGGGGCCCAGGCCATCCTCTGTCACCAGAGTCCCAACAGCTCCTTATACAGGGGCCAGTCACGCCTCAGTGTGCACCTGGGACTCAGCCCCTCACGGCCAGTGGCTGGGGGTGGCCAGGCAAAGACATGGGCCAGAGTGGAGGACGGGGGCAGAATGCTGGGGATCCTTTCCCCGCGTGCTCGAGTGAACTCCAGCTATGGACCCGCAGAGGCCTCGGGGGGAGGGGGCGTGGGGGGCGGGCAGTAGGGCACTCTCTCCCAGAGGCCCCAGCTCCAGAGAGCTGGGACCCTGCCCCTCCTGGGGGGCACAGACTTGGGACAGATGGCAGGACAGAGAGCAGACAAGGAGACACCCCCCAGCAAGGGAGCTGGCCCAGGCCCAGTGTCCCGGCCTCATGGCCCGGCCGAGGTGCCCTGGGGCCAGGCTGGGGACGGGGAGGAGTGTGCTGAGTGTGTGTCACTGTGGAGTGGGGGCAGAGGGGAGACAAAGGGGCCTAAGGATAGTGACCAGAGCGAGCCAGCCTGTCCCCCACCATCCACAGCAGAGTGAATGGGCGCAGGTCAGACCCTGCAGGACAATGAACTGGCTGGCTGGGCTCTGTAAAAAGTCACAGTCGCACAGAGAGATTGTGTTTGTCCCCAGGCTGTGTCTACACCTCTGCTGCTCAACTGGCCGCCCCCAGCCCCGCCCGAGCGCGCCAGAGCACCGTGAAAACCACCTTCCCGGCGACTGCCCAGCACTGCGCAGTCTGTGCGAAGCCGTAGCATGAACACTCACCACACGGAAAGGCAGCTCAGGGCCAGGATGTGAGAGAAACGGGCGGACACACGCGGCAAAGCCCACAGAGCATGTGCTGGCCGCACCCATGTCCCAGTTCTGTGAACCGACGAGTAACTGACACAGAGAAGGGCCTCTGTTCTCAAGCACAGAAACTGCCCCATCCTCTCCCCGACAGCTCGTCCTGGGCAGACTAGAAGCGCGGGCCTGGTGTTTACTCTCCCTGCTCACATCCAGAGAGTCATGCCCTGAGCTGGCTTTGTGGGCTGTTTAGACACTGGAGTGTGTGCTTCAGGTGAATGAAAAACCTGTAACTCATGTTCCCTAAAATACCATCAGGCCTAGTGAAAGGAAAGTTACTAACTTCCCTTTTCGGAACATAACATAGACAAACAGTCACTTCACTGTTACCAGGAGTTGTACGTGGGCCAGAAAATTCTCTCATCATCACCTTGAAGCACTCCGGGAGCAGCACAGCAAATGGGCAAAAATGCACAGACACAAAACTGGACATCAGAGTTTCCCAACCAGGCCGCCCAAAGAGCAGGATGACTCACCCAGTACTGTTCAGTATTTCCAGGATCTGTTTGCTGAACCCGCACTTTGCTTCCTGAAAGCAGAAAAGGAAGGTGAGGCTCTGCTCCCCGCCCCCGATGGCCCACGGGATACGGCCGGGCGGGTGCCCTGCCCCGGTCCGAGGGCCACAGGAGGCCCGGCCACAGCCCCGTAGCGGTGGCGTCAGGCATCCCCCGAGGTGACCTGGACGCCGGCCTGAGACCGCACTCACACAGACACCCCCCACCATCGAGCTTTCTGTGGTCGCTGCCACACCCCTGTGCCCTGGCAGCTCCTCGAGCGGGCAGCACACACGTTGGGGCCACAGGGTCTAAAACAGTGCATGCACCTGGGGCCCAGGTCCCGTCAACCCCCAGGGGAGACTTGGCACCAGGAAAACATCTTCATGGTGCTAGTCTAGCAATTTTGTTCCCAAGACAATGAACACTTTCTGGGTTTCCAGAAAAGCTGTTTGGAGAATCAAAATAATCACCACAAAGGGGGGAAAGGTGACTTTCTCAGTACTAGGGACAACTAGCTTTTCCTGTTTCATTTCAGTAAATACAGGGACCAAAAGACCCAGCCCAGGCCCAGACCCGGTGACCACACCGGGCGAGGTTCCACCCCACTTTCCTGGTGCTGCTGTCCTCCCCATGGCAGCCACAGAACGACCTGTGTGACCTGACCGGTCTCACCGCACTGCCCCCACCAACCCCCAGGGGCCCCTGGATAGGCAGAGTCCAGGAAGCCCCGGGAACTGTCCCATCAGAGTAGGGGGGCCACAGGACAGGGCCGAATTTCGAGGTGAGTCTGCCCTGTCCGTGGCCCCTAACCCCTCAGGGGCGGTCCCTGCAAGAACTTGATGAACACTAAGATCCTCTTTTCAAAGAAACAGGAATATGCAGTCACAAAAAAGAAAAAGAAAGCATGCCTGACAGCCCCACTCACCCATGGGCCGGCCTCAGCACACATGGGGGACAGCGGGGCTCTGCCCACCAGGGACGCTCCCATGGGAGTCCCGAGAACGCCAGGCTGCCCGCGCTCCATGGGCAGGGTCCAGGGTCATGGGCAGCAGCTCAGACCCGGCCAGTCAGCAGGCCAGTCTGGCGGCAGTGACTGCCCCTGGGAGACGCCAGGGCAGAGCAGGGGCACACGGCAACCGCCCCATACCGCATGGGCACTGTGGGGCCCCACCCCTTCCTGACCCCTACGGCCTTGTCAGCAAATGCCGTGCACAGCAGTCACGGAGCCATGTGAGTTCTCTACCTGTCGGCTTCCCTTCATGAACAGCATCACGGGAGCTTTCCGAGTCAGGGCGGTGAGCCTGCAGAGACAATGTCGGTGTGAGGCCACTCCGTTGGGGGACTGGATGCCACCCCGGCCCCGCCTCCGGGCAGCGTGCCCCGGAGGGACGGTGGGCAGGGCTGGCTGTGCCAGGTGGCCCCACACGGGCAGACAGCCCGGCACTTCCCTGCACGCCCCCTCCCTGCAGACAGTGGGGCACAGGCAGCCGCTGAGAGGCACAAGGCGGCTTTTTAAGGCGACGGCGCTTCTTTGGCAGCGGTATCAGCCATCTACTCGCAGCTCTAAGGAGACGGCAGCAGCCAGGTCAGTGGGCAGCTGTCCCGCGGGGCCCGCCGGGGCTCCCGAGCTGCCCCCGTGCGTCCCTCTCCACTCACAGGCCGCACGCTCCCTGAGCCCAGGGCCCACCCGACCGCCCGAGGCGGGCGAGCAAGTGAGTGAGCGAGCGAGCGATCGCTGAGCCCGGGCACAGCCCCCGCCTCCCGCCGCGAGGGTCCAACGCTCGCACCTGCACTTCAGGCACCGCACGACCAGATCGCACCGGTCGTCAGCAATTTCACCACCTGCGCGCCCGCCTGGCATCTAGACACAGATCCCAGGACAGCGCCCGTGGGCGCAGGAGCAGCGGGAGAACCGCCAGGCCATGCGGGGGCTGTCGCCACCAGGCTCTTCTGCCCCTGCGTCTCTGGGTCACCTGTGGCTCCAGACCTCCTCCTGGAGGAGGGTGTCACAGATGCAGTCACAAACCGGGACAGGGCTGTCACACACACTTTCAGTGGAGGGTGACAGACTAATCCGCAAAATGGCCACGGTGAGAAACACTACCACGCTGGTCCCATCACTCCCCTAGTGACCACTCACTGCCCGGACCCAGAAACACGGAGCCGGTGGCCCTGCGGCCCCATTCAGATGCCACCTTGCTTGGTGCCAGGAGCCCTGTCCATTGTCACGCACATAGCACCTGACTCTCCCGCAGAGCCCTACCAGCCACCGCATGGTTCCGATGGCACGGGAGGTGCAGGGACTCGCCGGGACCCAGCAGCCCCTGGGGCCGCCTGGCGAGGACCCGGCATCACCAAGGGACCAAGGGTGCCCTGTCCTCACTAGGAAGGCAGGGAAGGGTGTGACTGACGAGGGAACATGCGCCGCTTACAGGGTGGCCTGACACGCCTGGAGGCTGTTCACAAGGGCCACTCTGTCCACCAAGGACAGGAGTCGGGGTTTGCTCTTGAAGCTCCAGAGATTCCCGAAGTCGTACGAAGTGGCAAGACAGCAGCGGGAGTGCGACCTCACAGCCAGAAGCCCCAAAGTGAACGGCTGGCAGGGGCCACACTGGCGAAGACCCTCCATTTTAAGCCTCCCAGATTCGTGCCGATGGTGACAAAACCCCTCCACCTCCCTGCCGGAGAACTCTTCTGAGCCCCGGAGGCCAGAGCTCTGCTGAGATGGGACTTCTACAAGCCGCCTGACGCCCTTCAGGAAACGGGTGCAGCAGGTCCCACAGCTCCGGACTCCCTGACCAGTGCCCACCGCGGTCTGGAGAGGCAGACGGAGGCCTGGGACTGAGGGGTCTGACAGCGGTGGGCAGCGGGACCCGAGGGGGAAACACAGGTGACCCAGGGCTACGCCAGGAGCAGCAGGGCCCGTGAGCACACCTGAGCATCGTGACAGCTGGGCCCTGCTCTGACACGCAGAGGTGACTGAGCCGTGGCCGTCCCAATGTGACAGTGACCCCCCACACGCAGTCACTACAGAGACACAAAGGTTCTCCAGTCTAATCAGGCCCCCGGCTATTGTAGCCTGCCAGACGGCACATGGTTGAGGACCACCGTGGTGTGTGAGACTCGTCCCGATTCCAACAGAGAAAGGCAGCAAACAGAGATTCCGACAGAGAAAGACAGTCCCGGGATGTTTCTGAAACAGGGGTGGACTCTTAAACACTCACCTCTCCTCTAACTTGGGAGCTTTGGGGCAGACGGTATCTAGTTCTCCCGATGCTTCCAGCTCCTGAAACAGACACAGGTGTGGGTCATGGAAGCTCACTTGACGAGGGGTTTCCTGGTCACGCCACTGCACCAAGACCGGGCACAACCGTGCCATCGGAACCGCTGCATGTCACCCGCTGGCACACGCTGAGGCTCGAAGGAACGTGCATGTGGGACCCACGACAGCAGGCATGAAACAGCGCTCTAACGGCAGACCCTGCCCCGTGCAGACTCTCCCCAGTCAGTCCGACCTTCACTATGTCCAGCCCTCCTATGAGCTCGCCAGAAACGTAGAGCTGGGGGTAGGTAGGCCAGTTGGAGAAGGTTTTGAGGCCCTGGCGGACTTCCTCATCCGAGAAGACGTCGAAGCTGCTGAACTGGATGTTGTGGGTGTTGAGGATCTGCACCATCTGCTTGCTGAAACCTGCACACAGGAAAGAACAGTGAAGAGTGGACTCCCTCCCTGCCTCCCGCCCGCAGGCACGCGCACCGCTCTCCACTCGCAGGACACGTCACCTACTGACCTGCTTACCAGCAATCGGGTAAGCAGGGCCAAACAACACGTGGGGAGAAATGAACTCCAGGAACGCCGTATCTCATGCCGAACCACACCCCAGGCTCAGGCATGGTTTAACTTTTTTACACTTCTGAGTTTTTAGAAGCGAGTGTGTGTGTGTACGCGCGTGTGTGTGTACCAGGCACATTTTTTGTTGCAGACCAACATTACTGGACAAAACGCAGAGCCCTCCGGCCCAGCACCAGGACCCACCCACCCAGGGGACGCTCAGGCAGGCCCCGGACCACCCCGGCCTGCACTGGTGCACCCACGGGGGCTGACCTAGACCACGGGATGCCCTCCCACACTGCTGTCCTGTGAACTGCAGAGGCAAGAGCTGCACCGCAGCAGTTTCCAGCTGCCCCGACTGGACCGGCAGCCCACTCCTGTCTGGTTTCCGCTGCCCTCCGCCGCCCCCACATATCCCCCTGAGCTCAGCCTTCACTGTCTCTAAACAGGAGCATGAGCGATGCGACAGTGGTGGCGGCGGCAGCCGGTCAGAGACGGGCACGCCGGCACACTGAGCTACCATGCCCACCATGGTCGGGCACTGTCAACAAACTGGGGGCAGAGGATGTTCTTTCCCATCTGCTGCCAGAGCTGGACGGCTCCTCCTGGAACTGTCTGCACCCCTAGAGCATGTTACGGGATCCCACCTGCAGTGCAGGGACCCTGTGTTCCGTGGCTTTGTTCCACTTCAGGGACACATTCTGGTCTGCACTGGGACACCACTCTCTCAGGGGACGTGAGGACTGAGACGGAGAGTGTGAGTATCCGTCTCATGTAAATCTGTTAGCGCTGCCTGGAAAAAGGGTGTTTTTCTTCCCGTGAGCCCATTCTCCAGCCGCCCCGGCACATCCTGCCGCTCTGCTCTCCCACATCCCAGCACACACCCGACCTCTCTTCTCCGCCAACAGGCAGTCTGGAAGGGAACCTCCTCTTCCGATTCCCAACCCCCAATTCCCAACCCCCGCACAACTCACAGCGCAGCAATTCTCATGAATGAAACCGAACCATAACACGCAGCGTGAGGTCATTTCCAGAGCAGGCCCTCCCCAACGCCACGCAGATGGGAGCATGAGCGCCACCCTGCCCTCGGCGTCAGAGGGGCGGTGCAGGCGGCACGGTGGCTCACAGCTGTGAGTGCACAGAGCAGTCTGTTCTGGCAGTGCTATTCGTCCGCCTCTGCCGTCTTCCACCCAAACGATGGCGAACACGCCCCAACCCGCCCTGCGCTCGCTCACAGCCTGCACGCTGCCTTGGGGCAGCTGAGGGGCAAGCTCAAGGCAGGAAGACAGGACACAGAGCCCTCCCTGTGCCTGGGAGTTCACTAGTCAACAGCTGCTGCCCAGCTACTACCGTATTTCCCAGACCATACGACGCACCTTTTTTAGAGGAGGAAAACAGAAAAAAAAATCTGAAGTAAAAAATGTGGTGAAATATTTAATAACATAAATAACATAATATTTCACCAATACAGATGTAAAACGAACTCAACAGCAGCATTAACAACCATTATTCCTCCCAAATTTGGGAGGGGGGTGCATCTTACAGTCTGAGAAATACGGTACCTGACTGGCTGAGAAAGAGCTCTACTGTGTAGTTCTAGGCAACTGCATGCAGACGAGAAAGACTGGCTGGAGGTGTTTCATTTTTAAGGGTTAAAGTGGCAGACCAGAAAAGTTACGCTTAAGAATAAAATAGTGAGAAAGCTTTATTCTAGTAACGAAATATCCACTTTTTTAAAGGAAAACTCACGCATACACGCAATGACAACATTTAAAGCAGGAAAACCGTGTTTAACTACCACAGAACTACTGTCTCTGTGGCCATTTCTGCTCGAGACCAAAGCCGTGACCCACAGTCCCAGCCACCACGGCCCCTCGCCAGCAGCAGCGGGGCCAGAACCCTCGGAACTGGTAGCATTGCTGAGTCTGAGGCAAAGTGCAGCCCGACTCGGGACTCTCACTGCAGGAGGCAGCTCTGTGCTGTGGCTCCAGTACATGGGTCTGCCGCGAGGAGCCAAGGCAGGCAGCTTTTAACAGGCCTTCCGGCGCCAACCTTCGGGTCTGCAGCGCACCTGACACACCACCCGAATCTTTGCTGCCCTTGGGCTTCCGGCCTTCCCGGAGGTGCCCGATACCCAGGATGGCCCCCAAACCCTGCCACCTCTCACCGCAGCGCGGCTCCTGCGGCGTCCCCTTCATGAACAGCATGCAGGGGGCGGCATGGGTCAGCTTCTTCAGGCGCACCTCCAGGTCTTCTCTGGGGCGCTCGCTCCCACCGGCCGGGAGGGCGCCCGCCGAGGCGTGCCGCTGGACCTTCCTGGTCAGTTCTGGGGCGTGCGCGCCGTCTAACCGGTCGATTTTCTGGGAATTCTAAAGTCAAAGAACTCATTCTGAACCTGCGTGGCATCCCTCATCACCCGGACACTCCACAGGCTCCATGACACGAGCAGGCACACGCCCACACTTCCAGCCGAGTTCTAACAGGTCAGCTCTGTTACCAGGGACTTTCTAAAATCTGACTACCAGCTGCCTGCTTCTCAATTTTAGAAGTAATTAACTGCTCTCTCTCTCTGTTTTTCTTTTTGCTTTTTGGGGACATTGTAGGAAGACACCTGTCCATTTTCAAACAGCAAATCCCACCAAGGAGCTGGTGTTTTTAAAGCCCGTGGTTCTGAAGTTGACGCGCTGAGGCCCCAGTGAGACTCACGGGGTTGGCTGTAAACGTGAGGGCATCTCACACTCAAACCATGCCCCAGGCCAACTTCCCACAGAAAGGACTTCCTACCCTGGAGGGACAAAGCCTTCCCTAAGGAAGAGTGAGGTGTGAGGGGAATAATGCGACAGCCAGGCGTGCCCTGCAGCATAGACCTGCACAGCAGCCTAGAAGAGCCGCTACCACGCCAGAGCTGGCCAGCGTCTCGCTGTGTCCAGAGGCAGCCCCACCACCACCTTCCACCCCGAGGGCCAGTGTTCTGCGTCTACAGCGCGTACCCGCATTTGTCTCAAGGAGCCCCAGTTCTGGCTGCTGGGCCTCCATCCCTGTGACTTTCCCAGGGCCCTGGACAAGCAAGCACTAAGTCTACAAGGAGAAAGGGCAGAGCCAAGAACGTTCAGAGGTCAGGGGTCAGGGGCGAGGGTAAAGGAACCAACACAGAAACCCCGCAGCCCAGGACAGACAGATGTCTTCTGCCAGCTATGGCCTTACCTTGAAAAACAGGAAGGTGGGAACAGAACTAATTTCATATTTTTCAGATACTTCAGGAACAGCTTCAGCCTCCAACTTTAAAAGAGAGAATTGAAGCTTGATTACAAAGACGAGCTTTTGCAACAGGCACCATATTTTTCGGACTGTAAGACAAACACCCCCGTCCCCCAATTTGGGAGGAATAATGGTTGTCACGGCTGCTGTTGAGTTTTGTTTACATCTACATTGGTGACATATTATGTTATTAAATATTTTACCACATCTTTTGCTTCAAAACTTTCTTTCCTATCTTCCTCCTCTAAAACCTCGGTGCATCGTATGGTCTGAAAAACGTGGTAACGTGGTTTTGCAGGTGTCACCCCTCCAGGCAGACACTTTTAAGGAGAGCAGCACGGGGTCTACGACACACCCACGCTCAGACGAGACCCCCGGGGCTGGCCGTCGCCCACCCGGTCCGCAGCACCGACACAGGCTCAGAGGTGTTTATTCTGTCGTGTGTTTCAGAAGACGCCTGGAGGCCGTGAACAAAATTCTCAGTGCGATGGTGACCTCGCACATTTCCCACCATGTGTGGCCCCTACTGCGCTCAAGTCCATAAACCAGCGACCCCGGCCACGTCACGGTCACAGCGCCATCCTCTGACCACGGTGGTTCCTGCCGTTGGCTCTGCTGACTAACTCCAAGAGGCAGTGCCTCGTGACTGGTGGCTGCAGCCAACTGTGAAGCGGAAAGTATTATTTCCTCAATAAACTACGGACATCTGTGAATTTCACTTTAACTCCTGCGAGGCTGCTGGACACAAGCAGACGCCCTGAGCGGTGGATGCTCTGGGTCTCTGCACCTGTGTGAGCACACATGGCCTGAGGTGACTGCCTGTGTCCAGTGTCGCCCCCACAAATGGTGCACTGTGGCCCCTGAGACACGGGCTGGAGTGCACTGGGTGACAGTCCCCCGCAGTGAGAACACAGGCACTGTGGCCTGGGGATGTGGGACTTTAAGACTGTGTGTTGGGGGAAGAGCCAAGACACCCAGCATCTTCCCTCTCAGGGCCATCAATGTGGGCCAGGCTTCCACCCAATAAAACGCTGCATCCACACCACACCTGCAGGAAATAAAAATCACTATTTTTATCACTTTTTATTAATGTGTGAATACAGTTGTCTCCATTTGCCCAGGAAATAAGAATCACTGATAAGTTGCATTGTTTAAAGCTCTTAAGATGCAGACACTCCGTCTCTCCAAGCGCGAAGGACCAGCCGGAGCCCAGGCCACCGGCACCTATGCCCAGGCCAGCCCGGTCCCATCCGGCACTCCCGCCTCACGCCCTGTGGGTGCTCTCACTGACCTCATGCTTCCTTCTCTGGAACACCTTTCGAAACTGTATTTTCAGTCACGTTCACATGAAGTGCACGCATGTGACAAAGCTGTGCCCACTGCAAACCCACGTCAGCTGTCGGACAGCAGGGGGATGGGAACAAGCAGAAGACCAGGCTGTGGGCGACGGCTCTGGGCACAGGCTCTGAGGCTGTGCATCTGCCCTGCCTGCCCTCTCTCACGGTCCACAGCCACACCGAGGAGGAGCATCCGGGGCCCACGAGGTGGCTCCCGTCTTCCGTCCTGTGACTGACGGCTACTGAGAGCCCCAAACACTGGGCGCTAGGCTAGGTGCTGGGCTAGGCTCACTGCAGGGTCCCGCCTTTGGGACCGCTGGATCCCAACAGAAAAGTAAAACAAATGCAAAAGGGGTGATGCAAACGGAAAACAAAATGGTGTGGCCTCTGCTCAGAAGGGAGTGGGCGGCGCCCTTACCCCTAATACTGAAGGCCTGCATACCTTGAGAGCGGGCCTCTCCTCGCACTGCTGCTGCTCTGGGGGGGGGCGGGGAGAGTGCCATAGACCACCCTTCCAAAAGCCCACAAGCCCCTGGGCATTCCTACAGACACTGGGCGGACCCGAGAGCCTCCCCCTGAGCCCCCAGAGACCAGGCTTCATGAGACACGGGCGGTGCAGGCAGGTGAGTGTCCTGAGCACGGCCAGGAGGAGCGACGCAGGTGCCACCCCGAGCTCCAGGCATCTCGAGTCCAAAAACATCCGCAGCAGCGGAACTCTCTGGAAGCAAGCTTGCTGAATGTGAAAATAAGCGACAACGATGAACAAAGAAAAGGAATAGGTAAGTACATCGTAACGATGACCTGCACTCAGGAGGGACAGGGACACCCCTGATGGACACAGGTGCAGCTCAGGAAAGGCCCCTCCCACCAGCGAGCCCTGGGCGCTCCTCACTGGGGTTGCCATCTGCTGCTCCGGCAACCACAGAGGGCGCTGCCAGCTCGGAGGCGGGGCTCGTGCTCGGCTTCAGGACCAACCAAAGGCGCGCATTTCCAGAATGGAGTCCCCACAGAACGCCTTTGATGGGGACCACTGCTTCGTCACCGTGACCCTCAGGCCAGGACTGTCCCCATGCACAGGCTGTGGCTGTGGAGAAGGGGACGCAGGGCAGGGAGCTATGACTACAGCAAGGCAAAGCCAGACGTGGGTGTCTTCTCTCTGCAGTCTACTCAACCTCCCAGGGCAACCACGGCCAGCACCACGGCCAGCACAACACGGATGGCCGACAGCCGTGGGCTGAGCCAGGCCGGCAGGGCCCGAGGAGCACTGTGTGTGCTGGCGCGCTGACCCTCACGACAAGAGGCGCTGTCACGGCGCCATCTTTCAAGAGAAGCTGGGACCGTGAGAGGCTGGGTGACGCAGCCAAGCTTCCGACACCCTTGAGCTGCAGAAGGGGGCAGTCTGGCTCCAGAGCCACGCTGCCGCCTCACCAAACCCCATCACCACTCTCTGTGTTCATTTTGCTCACCTTGCGGCGCCATTTGAAGAGCATGACCTTGTGGGGATGCCCTTCGCTCGGCTCTCCGGGACTTCTCCTTCCCTCCCTGACTCTGAGACTCATCTCTGCCTCCTCCCTTCACCCATGCCAGGCCGACCTGGCTGCCTGCCCCAGGACTTGGGTCTGGGCCTGCTCAGCTACCCTGTAGCGGCCTCATCTAACCCACAGCTGCAGGTGTCCCCGACACAGCACCTGGCTGGCATCCAGGCCAGACTTCTCCCCTCGCCTCCAGGCACACACTCGGGTCCCTCCCAGCTCTCTCCCTCGGAGACAAGCTGATTAACACATTCCCTCCCCAACATCCAATCCATCAGCAGGCCGTCTGGGTCCCCCCACCAAAATACAAGCTGGCTCGGCCGGTGATGCCATGTCAGCATTCTGTGCCTGCTAGTGTCCTGGGTATCTCCCGCCCAGCCTACTGAGGCAGCCTCCCAGCTGGTGTCCCTGAAACCAGGCTGCACCCAGTCCCGGGCAAGCCACTGTCCACAGCAGCCAGGATGCCTGATGGGGACGGGCACGGTCGTCTCCACCACACTCGGGGCAAAACACACACTCTCTCTGCCTACGAGGCCAGCTGGCCCTCTACCCCCCTACCAGTCCGCACCCGCTAACCCTGACCCTCAGAGCGCGCCCCAGCCCATCCGACAACAGTCCCCCTCCCGTGAGCTGGCCCATCCGGCCCTGCTGTGCACAGCCTGCCCTTTCTCTCCTCTGCACACCTGTAGCTCCCTGACACGGCTGACATCGCTACCGCCTGCTGTCCCCACCCTCGCTGCCCCATAGTCCCAGGCACCGGCACAGCGCGTGGTGTGTCCGTGTCCACCCAATGAACACTGGCAGAGTATCGGGCATTGACTAATGGCCGCCACTCTGGAGCCAAGAGTGGAAACACACACTTGCCAGCAGGGGCGCTGAGGCTGCGGGCTAAGGAGGGAATGCTCAAACCCGATTCACGGACGTTCTGTTCAATCTCGTGACACGGGACCAAAAAGAAAACTTTTTCTAGATCAAATTCTTTCTTTTCTTTGTCAATCAAATATAAATTTCAAAATAGGTATTTAAATGAACACTTTTGATAACTTTAAGACTTTTGCCAAACTTAGTGCAGCAGCAACTAGTAACCTCTGTGAGTTGTGTTGCTTTCACTACCGTGACGGCGTGAATGAAAACTAGGGTGTTTGTAAGACCCAGCCACTCTACTAGAATTTCCTGAGAGGCGTTTTTAGAGTTCCTAAAAAAAAAAATAAACCCTGTTATGCTAAATGCCACATAAACCAAACCAGTGGCTATCTCTGACCCCAAGAACCAGAAATGCCGCTGGTCGGTGGTGCCAAACGACACGGCCAGCAGGGGACCTGGGCTCTCCCCCACACTGTCCCTGATGCGGGCACCGCCTGGAGGGTAAGCGATACACAGGGTGAGGCCTTCCGGCCAGGACCGAGGCGTAGGTGGACACACTCTGCCCGCTCACACAACCAAAAGAAGGACACCAAACTTAAAAACAAAAAACAACCAGAACTGCCAGAAAATCAAACTGTATAGAAGTCCGACAGCCAAGGAATTAAAGAAGACACATCCATCCAGACCGGTAGGAGGGGCGGAGATGGGTGGAGAGGACTCGGAGCAAGCTGGTAGAACAGGCTGTCCCACACTGGCATGCAGATAAACCAGGAGGAACACCTGGGGAGTGAGACAGACCGAACAACCCAGGGTTTCAGCACTGGGAAATAAGCCTCAAAACCTCTGGCTACAAAAACCTGTGGGGGCTGTGGCAGAGGAGAAACTCCCAGTCCCACAGCGTCCTAAAACGTGCACAAACCCACCCAAGCAGGAATCAGCACCAGAAAGGCCCAATTTGCTTGTGGGAAGTGGGGGAAGTGACTCAAAGTGGGGTGAGAGCCATGAGCAAGTAAGCAGCACTGTTTCCTCTTGGACCCTCCTGCATGTACAGCGTCACAACACAGTCACGTGGGCTGCCCCGCCCTGGTGAACGCCTAAGGCTCTGCCCCTTACTACGTCACAGGTGCAACAGGACAAAAAAATATGGCCCAAATGAAAGAACAGATCAAAGCTCCAGAAAAAATACAACTAAGTGACAAAGAGATAGCCAACCTATCACATGCACGGTTCAAAACACTGGTAATCAGGATGCTCACAGAATTGGTTGAATATGGTCACAAAATAGCGGAAAGAATAAAGGCTATGCTAAGTGAAATCAAGGAACATCTATAGGGAACCAATAGTGACAAGAAGGAAACTGGGACTCAAATCAATAGTTTGGAGCAGAAGGAAGAAAGAAACATTCAACCAGAATAGAATGAAGAAACAAGAACTCAAAAAAATGAAGAGAGGCTTAGCAACCTCCAGGACATCTTTAAACGTTCCAATACCCGAATCATAGGGTGCTAGAAGGAGAAGAGCAAGAAATTGAAAACTTATTTGGACAAATAAGGAAGGAAAACTTCCCCAATCTGGCAAAGGAAATAGACTTCCAGGAAGTCCAGGAAGCTCAGAGAGTCCCAGAGAAGTTGGACCCAAGGAAGCACACACCAAGGCACATCATAATTACATTACCCAAAATTAAAGATAAGGAGAGAATCTTTAAAGTGGCAAGAGGAAAGGAGAGAGTTATCTACTACAAAGAAGTGCCCATAAGACTACCAGCTGATTTCTCAAAAGAAGACTTACAGGCAAGAAGGAGCTGGAAAGAAGTATTCTAAGTCATGAAAGGCAAGGACCTACATCCAAGATTACTCTATCCAGCAAAGCTATCGTTTAGAATGGAAGGGCAGATAAAGTCAAGTTCCCAGATAAGGTCAAGTTAAAGGAGTTCATCATCACCAAGCCCTTATTATATGAAATGTTAAAGGGACTTATCTAAGAAAAAGAAAACCAAAATAGGAACGGTGAAATGACAACTCACAACTATCAGCAACTGAACCTAAAAAAAACAAAAAGAAAAACAAACTAAGCAAACAAACAGAACAGGAACAGAAACACAGAAATGGAGATAAATGGAGGGTTATCAGTGGGGGTGGGGAGGGGGAGGGGGAGAATGGGGGAAAAGGTACAGGGAATAAAAAGCATAATTGGAAAGTACAGAATAGACAGGGGAGGGTAAGTATAGTATGGGAAATGGAGAAGCCAAAGAACTTATATGTACGACCAATGGACAAGAACTAAAGTGGGGAAATGCTGGTGGCCGGGGGGGGGGGGGGGACAGGGCGGAGGGGAATAAAGGGGATAAGAAAATGGGACAACTGTAATAGCAAAGTCAATAAAATATATTAAAAACAAACCAACAGGGCGAGCTCCAGAAATGACCCGCACCGACCTGGCGGACCTTCAGAAATTAAACAGTGCGAGCTCTGTCTTTAAGATGGTCGCACATTTAAGAATACGAGGTCTGTCCAGAAAATATCCAGCCACATGGTATGAAAAGACCTTAAGTGAAGATGCTATAAAATGCAAAAAACACGACAATGACACCTCAGTCCCCTTCCGAGGAGGCACCTTGGGACCTCCCGCAGTTCTCCCAGTCGCCATCAGCTGCCCTGTTGTATTTTCCCGAGTCTCAACGATGATCCAAAATTGTTCCCTTTCATCAAAGATGATTTTTAGTTTTGGGAAAAGCCAGAAATTGCAGGGCACCAAATCTGGCCTCCAGGGGGCTGAGTCACCTGGGTGATTTGATGTTTCCCCAAAAAACTCTGCACGAGCCGGGACGCACGTGCAGGCATGTGATCGTGATGAAGCTGCCAGTCACCAGCTGCCACAGCTGCGGCCCTTTGCTGTGCTGCACCTCAGCTGAGGACGAACTCCGGGGCAGAGCTCCTTATGAACTGTGTGGCCCGGAAGGGAGTCCCCGTGATGGACGACACCTTCCCAACCAGAAAACACAGCTGCCGTGGTCTTGATCTCGCTGCGACTTTGTCTCGCTTTCTTCAGGTGTGGACAACCAGGTGACTTCCGTCGGGACGACTGGGACCTCGTTTCCAGATCACAGCTGTAGACCCAAGATTCGTCTCTGCTCACGACCTTCTTGAGGAGGTCTGGTTCACTGGCAGCCATCTGAACCCAGTCATCAGCAGCTGCAGCACGATGTCCCTTCTGCTCCGGCAGCAGAAGCCACCAAACAAACTTTGCCACACCACGTTTCCTGCCAGGATCCTGCGCCAGAATCCCGGACGCAGAAGTTTCTGGAGCCCCCAGCTCCGCTTCCAGTCCTCACGCTGTTGGTCGCCGATCTTTGCTGAGAGCAGCCCATAACGTTCAACATTCTCAGGTGCTCTGCTTGCTGCAGGCCTTCCAGAGCACGGATCACTTCCAGCAGGTTCTCCACCGTCTCTGAAGCGTGGGCGCCGCACTTGGATCTGCGCTGCGCGGTGCCAGCACACCGTTCTCCTTACGTTACCAGTGGCTGCACTTTCTCCAGACAGCCCTCGTAGAACTCCTTCTGTAGCCCTGACCTCATACCTGAAGTTACAACGGACGTGAAATGCAAGTACAGCAGCTACTCTACTAACAAGAATAACACTAACTGGAATTCGAGAGTGCAAAATCTCACCAGCCCGGTGGCTGGTCAGTCTGAGTCGGGTGGGTGTGGGGCTCGAGTGCATCGCGTGGTGAAACAAGTGCCCAGGAGTGTCGGGGCGACACTGGGGGAGGGAGCAGGGAGGCCAGCATGGGAGGCAGGAGTGACCTGCACAAAAGGGAGCAGTTTAAAAGAGGTGGGGCCTACACCCCCACCCCGAGGACTCCCCAAGACACCCCCTGACGCCCCAAGACACCACCAGCATAGAATCAGTTCAGAGGTCAAAAGAAAGGCCACAGGGGCACACAGGACAAATCCACACAAAATGGAGGTGATTCAAATCATCACATGGTACACCGTAAATACACACAATTTTTATTTTTAAAATAAAATAAAATGTAAACTTTCAAAACTTGCCACTGCTATAAAAAACGCATTTGATCTAAATCTCTAACAGGCCGAGGGGAACCCAACCCAGCCATCACCCAAGACGCCTGGAGCGCCTGGCTCCCCGCCCCCGCCCCCCCCACCCCCCGCCCAGCCACTGGCTGGAAAGGCTCCACCCACCAAGCAGCCACTGAACACTAAGTGTGTGATCATTTCCGTTAGTGTCACCAAGCCGCCTGCATGTGATTCAAAAAGCAGAGGCACTGGACATTGTAACTTCATTCTGAGTAAAAGCAAGGTTTCTACCAGACTTGGCAATATAAATAACTCAGGTGTCACCTCAAAGCCCCTGGCAGTGTGAGTACCTTCAGATCCGATGAGACCTGGCAGACGGAGTGGGTAGGTGACCCGGCCCTGCCAGCCCCAGGAGGGCCTGCACGCCCGCCACTGCCATGCCAGTGGGGACACGGGGGCACCAGCCTCAGTCGTGCGAGAGCCCCGCCTGCCGGCAGCTGAGTCCCACGAGCGAAAACCCCTGGACCAGAGCTGCGTGCTGACTTCCCTTGATGCCATCTCCCTGTTTTCTCCGCAGTGAAAACTGCGGGTGCTCACCAACTTTTCCATCGAACTACGGGAAACACCAAGCTTAAGATCCCCTACCTAATGACTGTTTAAATCTAAATCACAGGACAGATTAATCTCTGCATTTCCAACCAGAAATGCCAAACTACTGTGGTTGCTTAAAAAACAACCACACAAGAAGACTCAGAAGTGGCAGAACAGCAGCGCTCACCCAGAAGTCCCAGAAAGCTCTGCATCAGAAAAGCGAGTCGCTGTAACACAAACCGCCTGCCCCCGCACCAGGACACGCCAACTGAGCTCGCAAACACGGCCTTTCCTGGTGGCTCCCTGTGGCTCCCTGTGCTTTAGCCCCCATGGTCTTTCAAATAGCCTCTGCCCTCCGATGCCCGGGGGAGGGAAACCGCGCCACGGAGCGGGGTGCAGAGAGTACAGCACTGGCAGACCGCCCGTCGCCCGCCACCCCGGCCTGCCAGCCCCGGCCTGCTGACACGCTCCAGCACCCGGACAGCGCGAGGTCTCACTGCCAAGTGTGGCGCCAATGTGAGAAGTAATTCTATCGTCACTTTAAATAAATCATTCCGGTGGCAGCTAGGAACAATGTGTCACCTACACCGGTAACACTACACACAGAAAAGCAGGCTCGCGACAATTACCATCACCTTGATTAATCTTATGATTGAAATGTTTAATCATTCATTTCACTTGTAATCATTATCTTTTATCGCTGGCCCGCCATGCAGCTTTAATGTTCCCCTCCATTATTTATGCAGGACACTTTAGGGCTACATCCTAAGGTTACGTTACACATTTCCCTGGAATTTCAAATGAGTCCTTCGACTTTGAGAAGCTCCCTGGCGCAGTTGCCCTCACTCCCGCACGAGGTCGCCCTGGGAGGGCCCCCACGGAGTTAATGCGACCACTCGGGGCACCGGGGCTGACGGAGGGGGCGCCGGCCTTCCCAGCGCCTGTCTCGGCTTTGATTTCTGAGCCACCGGACAGACAGCAAGGCCTCCTCAGCGCAGCTCCGACAAGGCGGCGTCTGAGGACCACTCCTTCCCGCTCAACTGGTCCGTCGCCCGAGCCCTGCCTGCGCATTCTGTTCACCCGCAGAGTGGTGTGCGAACATATACGTGGGTGTATTTGCCAACGTGTCTCAGAAACCCATAAATTCCGTGTTAAAAAATAAGGCTTTGGGTTTTTAAATCCCGAGGACCCAGGCTCCCCTCCCGGTAATCCATTTTCTGAGGCTCTCGACCCCTCCTCTGGCCTGGCCGCCCAAACCTACACGACATCCGAGTGACCACACGGAACGTGCTGGACCCAGCCGCCGCGGTCTCCCCTTCCTGGGGCTCCCCACCCAGGAGACCCCACTGCACACAGCACGCCCAGGCAGCGCAGGCGCAGACGGCAAGAGAGCCCGGCCGGCTTGCTCCTCCTCCGCCGCGAGAGTGGGCGACGCAGGCTCGCGGCACCCCAGGCAGCGGCCTCTCCCTTGGGCCCTGGTTCCGGGTGCACGGCTCACACTTCCTTCGCTCACTCTCCCTTCTCACCCAGCTTTTCTCGGCTGGTATTTTCCGCCAGGAACACCAGGGTGGCACGCAGCGCAGGGTCTAGTCTGCTCCGCCCACAAGAGCCCCCGCCCCGAAACGGCCCCACCCAGCCCCATGCACATGCTGAGGCACAGGTGCTGAGCGCTGAGTGCAGAGCGCAGTGCTGCCAGGTCCTGCAGAGACGCGGACGCCTGCGAGCTGTTTGAGACTGGTCTACTGCAAAAGCAACAGGCCCCCACACCAACGACAAACACCCCTCTCCCACACTGCCCCCCAGGAACCCCTGCAGGCCGCGGTGGGGGGCAAGTACCTTCAGGAAGGAGACTTGCGGGTGCTCTCTGGCCAGCTCCACCATTACGCCGTTCATCTGAGCACACTGCGGGGCCCACGGTGCCCAGAAGTGGACCACGACCAGGGACCTGCAGAGAGAGCAAGTGCGGCTTTAAAACTGGCGCTCTCTTCAGAAGCAGGTGACACTGCCACAGTCGGTCTCCACAGACACCGTCGCGAGAGCCACCCGAGCCCTCTCCGTCCCACCAGAGTGCCACAGTGTGAGTGGTGCGTGTGAGAGGCACACTGAGACACAAGGACCTGCACAGCCTCAGAGAGCCTCCAGGGGTGTGTCCGAGTCACCCATGGCCCTCGCACTGACACCGGGCTCATGTGGGCTGGTCCTCATGCTCGCCCACCAGAACGGACGGTCACGCAAACCACAGTCTCCTGACCCCCAGCACGGGCGGGGCGTAGGTTCGCGCAGTGCGGGCACAGCGCTGGTTCTGGTGGCTGCAGAGGCATGATCACCACCACTGCTAGTGTCTACCTTTCCACCACGGTGGGTGAGGAAGGAGCACAATCGTTACCATGGGAACGGGATACAATGCTGAGAAGGAAAGCAGGCAAGCAGAAAGCCTACAGAAAACAACTGTTTCTTACAAAGGCACACTTTTTATATTACGCTACAAAAGGTTTTTAAAAATAGATAGTATAAACAGACAGAATAGTGGATTAATACACTGGTGATGGAATTCTCATATAAAATGATCTCGACAGAGACTTCTGTAAGTTTACCCTCAGGCCCAACTGAAAAGCTAGTTTTGAAGAGCTGTAAGTTGAGCCCTGGCCAGTGACTGCAAAGGTCACAGGTTCGGTTCCTGGCCAGGTCCCCAGTTGGGGGCTGGGCCACCGAACGATCCATGTATCCCTCACATATGTCCACTGATGTTTCTCTCTCTCTCTTTCTCCCTCCCTTCCTCTCTAAAAGTAAATAAGTAAATCTTAAAAAAAAAAAAAAGAACTCTAAGTTCAAATATAATCCCAGCCCCACCCCCAAAAAAGGATCTGGGAAGTGAGGAAGAAAACTCGGCCTAAGCACACTGCGTGGAAAGAAGAACCAAGGAAGGTGACTCAGAAGGAAGGTGACTTGAGAACACAATGCAAGTGGGGCAGGAACCACCGCCCAGCATCCCAGCGTGGGAGTAAGGGGAAGCACTGGGGCACAGAGGTGGCGGCGTGGGGGCTGATCACTGGGGAGGCACAGTGTGAAGCTGACTGAGTTTCGGGCTCAGTGACAGAGGGCCAACAGTGGCACCAGACACAACTCAGTGCAGAAGCCGCCAGCGGAGAGGAAAGGGAGTCCAACAGGCAGTTCCGGAATCTGCTGGTTTGGGAATCAAGAAACAGTCGGCCTCCGCGCCCTGCTCAACCACACAGCGGGGTGAGGCCAGTGCCTCCAGGGCTCCTCAGCAGTCCAACAGGACGGACACAGGAAAAGGGACCAGGGAGTGGATCAGAGGCATGGCTCAGGGAGAGGGCCTCGCCGAAGTGCGGGTGGAAGACGGGGGCACCATCCACTGTAGCAGGGGAGAACCACCAGCGATGGGGTGTGCCTCCTGCGGCAGTGGGCAGTGGGCGCAGTGCAGTGGGTGGGGCTGGACTGAAGAGTGCCGGGAACCTGATCTCTACGAGGTCTGGTTGTGCACACAGCGAGAACCAAGCAGAGGCAAGGACAGGCTCGAGGGCTGGGGGTTTTAGTGCAAGAAAATCCGGACAGGTTATTCCGTGAGCAGACCGTGCAAAGGGACCGACTGGGAGAGGCTGAAGAAGACAGGGCAGCTGAGTGTCTGAGGACTCCCAGGCAGTAGCAGAGGGAGGCATGGAGGGACCCGAAGCAAAGGGACTACAGTGGGCACAGGCACAGGTAAATGCACAGGTGTTGGGGGAGGGACAAGTGGAAGGACAGCTCAGGAGATGCTTCTGGAAGTCCTGTTTTCCCAGGTGGGAAGGAAGGTCAAGGCTGAAAACAGGGAAAATGGCGGACAGGGGGCAGAGACAGGGCTGATGCTGAGGGAAGGGCTCTGGGGAGTGGGGCGGGGATGGAAAATGAGACGCCCTAAAGGAAGACCCACTTGAGACTGGGAAGGACAGTCTGTGGGCCCCAGTCCCTGCGTCCCCATTTTCTTCAGCAGAACCAGGCAGCGGCGGAGGGCAGGGAGGGGGCCTGGGGTCTGGGCCCTGGGCCAGAGACCCCATGCCTCCTCCAGCACTGCCTCCACCTGCAGCTGCCTGGGAGCCCGCCTGAGTCCCGGCTGCTGGGATGCAGGCCGGGGGTGTCTGCCCGGCCCTCACGATCCCACCACACGAGCCTCTCTGCCCACTTCGGCCTCTGGCGCAGGGCCTCTGCCAAGGGCCCAAGGGTCCCAAGACCTAAGGCAAGGTGAGACGGAGGAGAGCCCCCAAAGGACCCATGCAAGAACGGCCACAGCAGCCTTGTACAAGAAGGCCAATTCCAAACATCCGCCGACTGGAGAACCTGCGGTAAACTCACACAGAGGATGCTACTCGGCAATAAAACAGCAGCAGCCATGGAGACAAGCTACAGCAGGGAGGAACCTCAAACATACATGAACAAAATCAGACACAGATGCAGAAGACCCAGAGCTGCGAGACCTCCTTATGTCAAGTCCAGGAGCAGGACACCCGCACCTACAGCTTGGCCAGCATGTCAGTGGGAGGACCGCTGGGAGGGGCTGCAGGCTCCCTGGGCTCTCTGTCCGCGCTTTCCACCAAGGTCACGCATATGTGTGCAACTGTCCGAGTTCACCACACCTAATAATTAAGACCTGTGCCTTTTATTACAGTAAGTTACTGCCCCAGCTTTTTACCAGCTGGAGAAAAGGTATTTAAGATCGTAATATCTAATGATACAAAGGACAGAATGAAACAGCCTGCTGGTACCTTCAGAAAAATCTTACACACTTTCAAGTGTCTATCCTAAAAACGTAATTAAAGAGACAAAAGTTTATGCATATCAATACTTCCCCATTACTTTACAAAGCAAATAAATGTAAAAACATATAATACAACAATACATCTTTTAAGAAACGCGATAAAAATATTATAAAGCCACTAAAACCATATGTCAATGACCTTTTAATAATATGGGATATGATTACATTTTTTTGAAAAATAAAATAGGTTACCAAACTTTTGACAGTATGAACTGGCAAGGAAAAGAGGAAATGAAAAATGCACACAACTTAAATTCTATTACTAGGACCGTGGCCTTAAAGAGAACTTAACTTCTCCTAACTTCCCCGCCTGCGAAACGGCAGCAACCAACAGCCTGGGATGTCTGGGAGAGCAAGCAAACACAGAAAAGCAGTCTGCAAACATCGAAGAATGATAGTAACGTCACTGCTACTTTGTATCACCCACAATATTCTCACATTTAGATGCTCAACGCCCACTGCCCAATTAAGTACTCGATACCTAATATCATCAGGACACACAGCTGAAACAGACATGGAGCTGTCACCCCCTCTTGGACGGGAAGTCACAGCGTCCTCTCCACCATCACAGAGCGCCGCCACCTGCAGAGCACGCCGGGCAGGGAGGCCCTGGAGAACCAGCAGGCTCGGGGCCTGACAACCGTGATTTGAAGCGTCAGTGCTGCGCGAGTGGCTGTGACTCCGCCAGTGCGGGTGCTCTGCTTCCAGTCCCTCATCCGCAGGTAACGCCGGCGGCCATCGTCAAACACGATCGCGCGGAACACTTTACAGACAAGCAAAACCTTAATCACGCAGCAGATGGTTGTTAATACCCCCATTGGAGAGACCAGCTGAGGCTTCCGCATAATGTAAACGTGATGCACACGATTAGATAATTTAAGCAAAAAAACATGCAATTCACATGAAATGTTCAAAGTGAAGAGATTTGGGAAGTGGGCTGTAAATAACTATATTAATGAATGCTATTAAATACTCTTAAATGCTTCCATCTTCACAAAAAGCCGCAGAGACTTGTGCCTTCCCAGGGCCAGGCACCATGTCCCCCCACATGCCCGTGGACACTGTGGCCATGGGAGAGGTGCGGTGTTCTGAGTCACTTCAGGCACAGACCAGTGTCAAGAGTGCATCTAAGTGGTGTCTACATTTAAACTTCTACCAGTTATGACATTTTAAAGGACTTTTGTGCTTAAAAAACGAAACAGAAACAAAAATGTGTGACAAAAAGCAAAACCATGCTGCTGACAGACAGCAAGTCCGATGAGGGGGTGGGGGCAGGCCCTCACAAGCCTGCCCACCTCAAGGGGCCACCTGGGACTCGTCACTGTGCAGCTTTAAGGCTGGTGGTGGGATGGCCCCGATCCCACCTTTCATCAATAAGTAAACGTTGTTCCCTTTCCTTTTTTAAAAACGATTTCCCCTATAACCCTAAAATATGCCAAAAGGGTTGTGTTGGCTAACACCTTTAACTTCATCACCTCCACCAAGCACAGTGGACTCCAAGTCAGACAGGAAATTCCACCCGTTCTGCATCAGCAAAGGCAGTGACCGCCCACCCCATCTGTCACCTGCAAGGTTCCTGCAGCTACTCTGCTGTGTCTCTGCAAAACACCGCTGCACTTGGGCCAGTCGCCGGCACATCTTGCGAGTGAGCACCACGCAACCACGGCAACTCTAAGGGCCTATGCAGAGAGCTCCCGCGCAGAGCAATATGTGTTAGGTGCATCGTCCCCCTGAACTCCCCAAACCCGAGGTGGACACTGCTCCGATCCACCTCGCGGCCAGGGAAACTGAGGCCCGGATGTGAACTTGCCCAGGGGTTTGGCTACTCCGCGGCTGAGCTGGGCAAGGCTCCCAGGCCACCGACGCCGGACCTCCCTCCCACGTCACCCACCGGTCTCCCCGCAGAGAACTGCCCAGTCCTGGGACAGAAGACCCTACAAACCCCACCAAGCCAGGTCCAGTGGTCACCACGGAGTCCGGACTTGTGGGCACTCGGGCAGTCCGGGTCCCTCTGTGTCCCCACGCGGTCGCTAGACAACCCTGTAAGTATCCTTCCCAAGAGCGACAAGCACATGCCCCCGCGGCAGACCCCAGCAGACATCCCTTCCCTGGGGACAGGGGTCTCCACGCCCCTCTCAGCCCCAGGCTCGGTCAGAGCGCCGCCGCGCCCGGGGTGCGGGGCCGGGCGGGAGGGTGGGGGGCTGGGCCTGGGAGCGCCCGGCGGGTCGCGATCGGGCTCGGGGCTGGGGTCGAGTCCCGCTTTTCCGCCAGCGCCAGGAGCCAGGGCCCGGAGGCTGTGCCCCCCGCCGCCGCCCACGAGGCCGCCGCTCCTGCGGCGCCCCTCACCCCCGCCTCCCCGCTCACTTGGCTCTGAGGCGCAGCAGCTCCTCAAACTGCGGAGCTGAGCCGACCTCCAGCACCTCCACCGCCGCCATGCTGCCGCCACCAGACAGGAGCAATCGAGCGCAGGCGGGGCGGGGCCAACGGCGGCTGCGCGAGAAAGCCCCGCCCCTACCCAGGTCTGCGCAGGCGCCAGTCGAGACCGGTCTTCCCCCCGCCCCCCAGGGGCGGGGCTTCCGGCCAAGTTAGCCACCTGCACCTCCGGGTCCTAGTAGCGTTATTGCCACCGGGCTCAGCACCCTCCCTGCAGCTCCCACAGCCGCTGGGACAGGGTATGCGTGTGATGGGACAGGGTGTGCGTGTGATGGGAGCGTCAGTGAAGGCAGCGAGTACATGCTTGTGCACAACGAGCCGAAACCTTAAAGCGAAATGACACCAAGGCGGGGTGGAGCGAGAGGTCAGGGACCCGGAGGATGCGCGTCTCGAACCTCCACACTAACCGGGGCCTGCGGTGCCGTGTGTCTGGCCACCCGCGCCGGCGGTGTCACCCCTGAGCTCAGACCCACCTCCTCGCTCACTTGGACTTCACCGTGACTTCAGAGCAGCACGGCCTGGGCTGGGCCTTTCCTTGCTCCCTTTGCACGCCCTGATGTTGACTCTCTCGCCTGTTATGTCCTTCCCCCTTCTTCTCATGCCCCCCACCCTCTCTCAGGTCCAGTCCTCTGGTCCATGTCCCCAGTGTCCGCCTTCACCAGGGGGGCACTCCAGGCAAGCCGCTCTGATCTGCTTTGGGGAGAGGGCGACTCCTGTCGGAGGTCCTCAAACCACATCGGCCTCCCCTGCAAAGGGCCCTCCCCCTGTAGCTTCCATATCACTGAAGCCACGCTCCCATCCTGGCGCGACCTGCCTCGCCATCCGGGCACTTCAACCGCATGTGCCGCTTCCACCACATGTTTCTGTACCTGCTACGTGCTTGTCTCCTCCAGCTCGGTTCTCAAGGGCAGGAACCGCGTCTGTCCAAGGGGCCTGCAAGAGAGCCAGGAGCACCGTGCTCTCTGCGTGCTCACTACCTGTGCGCCCGGTTGAAGCAGCGGGCTCGTGGAGTTTCAAAGACTTGGTATAAAAAAAGGAATATATCTCATCAATAACGTTTACACTGATTGTATGCTGAAAGGATAATATTTGGGGTTTTGTGAAATTTTTATTAAGTTTACATCACTTTACCTTCTTAATGAGGTTACTAGAAAAAGTTAAAGCCTGCAGGGGACTCATTTGTAGCTCACCTTGTGTTTTATCTTGGCTGTAGTGCAACAGTGACAGAAAGTGGCTTTAGGAGCTATGACCTGTGTGCCTCCCCCTGAGAAATATATGTTACTGGAGATGGTGAATTAGAGCATTTAAGATAGAACTAGAGAACGACAGGAAACTGTTTTGTGTCCTGACTGTGGTGGTAGGTACACAGACCTAAATGCGTGACAAAATGACATGGAACAAAGCACACACGTGAGCACCAGGGAGACGAGGGAGGTCTGAAAAAGGTGGGAGGATGGTCCGAGTATCAGCATCCTGGTTGTGGAACCCACTACAGTTTGCAAGATGTTATCTTTGGAGGTGTACACAGGATCTCTGTGTATCACTTCTTAAGACCTGCATGTGACTCTACAATTAGTTTGAAGTAAAAAGGGTACTTTAAAAAAAAAAGTAAATAAAACCTAGAGATTACTATGAAAAAATGCAATGGGGGGGCACCATGTGGCAAAACCCTTTTGCAACAGAATTACATGCAAACAAAATGTGTGACTGTGTGCAGTGTTTGAAAAGGCTCTGACAAGAGTGTGCCCTGCGGTGTTGGAGCGCTCACCCCCCCAGGTTGTGAAAATAAGGGCCTTTTAAAGGGAGGACCTTCACTTTGTAGGTTATACACATCTTCCTGTCATTTGCATTTTTCCAAAGAGCAGGGACAGGCTCTGTAGTTTTTAAACTAGTGAAACTTTAGTGCACCAGGGCAATGTGCTAAAGGACTCTCAAAAAATAAAGCAGTGATCACCTCTGTAACGTGGCTGGTGTAGAACCCTGAGTTTTCCTTTACATGGAATTTTCTGGAAGCAGCACGTGCCCCAGCCACAGAGCAGGCTTCCTCCCCAGCAGGCTGGGAAGGCCCTGGAGAAGCTTCCAGTCCTGCCTCCTGCCTTCTGCGCAGTCACTGTAGTACCGACAGGCCTGACGTCTGCGGGTGGCCTCTGAGCTGTAACGTGCTCTGACTTAGCCAATGGACTCAGGCCAGGCCACTCTGAGGGGGCTGTCACATCTGAGTTATAGGTGTGTAGGGCATACATGGGTGTGCAGTGTGGCTCCCACACCCTTGCATGCATGTGTCTGCATTCACCATCACTGCTTCTTCCCACTGACGTGTAAAAAAACCCGAGAACACGGCGGAGGCCCACAGTGGGGAAGGGCCTGTGCCAGGACTCACCCCAGAGCCTTCCTTGGGGCTGGAAGCTCTTCTCAGGCCCTCACCCCATCCTGCATGCAGTTGACACACTAGAGAGAGAGCCCAGTGCTCTCTGCCTGAGCTAGCTTGGGCCTGGAAGGAAACTCGTCATTGGCATGCTGCACTGGTTTGGCCCATTCGAGAACACTCTGGACTCGACCTCCCCTTACCACCCTGCTGCTGCTTGAAAGCTCAACACCACTACCAAGCAAGACACTGGGGCTGTCTTGGGCCTTGTCTCCAACGTGGGTTCATCGAATGCTGCGTGTTAGCGTCTTTGGGCCACATCCCGTTCCCTCCCTGGAGCCAGGGCGCCGAGGGGCCCTTCCTTCATCTGAGTGCCCTGGGCTCCCAGAGCCCCATGGTCAGGGACCAGGAACACCTTTCCCCAGACAGCAGCACAGCCCGAGAGTTTCCCCAGAGTGCTGCGTGGCACTCAGCGTGGGGTGGGGGTGGGGGTGCTGGGGCTCTTTCTCTGGGTCCTTGGTGCTGAAGCTCCAGACAGGGTTGCAGGGCCTCCCAGGCAGCAAAGGGGGGCTGCCTATGCCTGTGAACTGACCCCCTTTTAAAGAGGTGCGTCTGTGTGGTGGATTATTCTTCGTGGTCAGGACGCCTAACACTGCACCCCCACACAGGCAAGGGAATATAAGAGCCATGCCCTCTGAGGAAGAGCCGCTCATTCCTGCGGCCAACCAGGTGTCAGTCCTCGCAGGCCCAGCACTGGGCCCTAGGTGGGCGCCCGCAACCCAGAGCGCAGAGGAGTGGCAGTCATCCAGGAGGAGGGTTTGGCACAGGATTCCCAGCAGGCGGGGTCTTTGTGAACCCCACCCTGGGAGCTGAGAGACACAGGGGCCCTGGAGGGAAGGACTCACATTTAATGGGCAAAGCACGGCCCTGGAAAGTGTTGTTGTTCAGGTAAAGGGGCCCCAGTCTCCTTCCTTTGAAGAGAGCCCCTTAAATTCCAATTACCCTGCTCCCGAAGACCAGTTGAGAACAGCCCGGACTGGAGGGAATTAATTTCCTTAGGAATTTCCCTGTTAGAAGATTAGTGGAGCCCCCTGCTGAGAAACAGTAAAACTGTAAGTACAGGAGGTTTGCACCTGAAGGATACATATTTCAATTTCTGTTCTCAAGCTGTGATAACTTCTCTGGGACTACTATAAAAAAGCATAAAGGAGCCCCCATGCAGCTGCTGGAAACCTGCTCACAGAGCTCCCTAGGAGGGGTCTGCACCCGACTGGGACCCCAGGAGCTTTCCACCCCCCTCCCCATGCTGTCTACCCACCAAGGTGGCTGGGGGCCCCGGGGCTGTGGCCAGGGGCGCTGTGACCACTTCAGGGTGCCTGGCTGAGAAGGAAGCCCCGATAGGTTGATCAAAGCCTGGAGCATTATCCCTGGACTAGACCCTCCAAAGCCCACCCTCAAGCCCCAGCCCCGCCACCGACCCTGGGACCTCCCTCACTGCCCCCGCCTGGGTGCAGAATGCACCCACCGAGAGGCAGATAGCCTGTGTCCTGCGCTCAGGAGCCCCCAGCAGAGTTCACCCCGCTGCCCTTCAGTGTGGGGGGCTCCAAGATGGGCCTTGGGAAGGCCAGGTCACAAGCCACGCCAAAACACGCTGGACACTGGATCCAGCCAAATGTCCGGTTCTTCTCCTCCTTGGCCTAAGGGCCAGCCTAGCGACTGGGATGCTGCAACTGTCACCCTGAGAGCCAAGGACAAGTCCGGGCTAGGGACGTGGGAAGGGCTGTGAGGGTTCCTCTGTCGACCCTTAGGAGCTGGGAACTTGACCTTGGCATGAGTCAGCCAGTGTCCTGGGCCATCTTCCTTGCCAGGAACTGCTTTTATTGGAAGGGCTCTATGTATACGCCGGCTGTAAAGGTTGTTTATGCTGTCATAGCTAGATTTTTATAGGTTGTATTTTTGCTGCACTTGCTTGAAACATAATTATTTTCAAAGAAAAGAAGAATTACATATCCTGTGAACTAAATAAAACTCACATTTATTAGGGACCCCTGGCAGCTCCTCAAGCATGAAAAAAGATCTCGACGCAGGAATGGACAATTTATGTGCAAGGTTATTTGTAAAACAGATTTCCAGGCATGCCTCATCTGGGCTCCGCCAATAAAAATACATTTCATTTCTTCTCAGAGGCGTGTTGTCGATGCTTCCATGGTAATCCGGGTTCCTGGAAGAAGATAAACCCGCCTGGATGAGCAGGTGCTCACTGCTCTAATTAATCTAGGGTCGGATGGGATGTTTGGAGGTTGCGTATGGGAAGGGGGGCCAGGTGTAAGCACATCCCGTAAGAAATAATGTATAAGAAATGTAGTTCACAGATCTTACTTCCATGGCTGCAATCTCCAAAAACTCTGGAGACGAAATAACTTTTAAACGTGTCTTTAATTGTTTACAGTTCACCAGAGACGGGCTCATCCGGGGAGTGACTGCCCGCGTGCTTTCCCTCCCCAGGCACTCTCTGGCTTCCCCTCCCACGCCCGCCAGGCGGCAGGTGCCGGCTGCAGCACGCGCTTCCAGGCTGCGGGTGGCGCCAGCCGCCTCTCCAGACCGGAAGGCGCGTCCTTCCTTGAGTGCTTTCTTTATGCCAGAACTCAGAACTTCCACAGATGGTGCTGTGTCCGCAGGCGCTCTGCCCTGCCACCAGAGGCAAGCGCCTTTCCCCTGGGCACAGGTCCGGCTCCCCTCTGCCCGCCCTTCTCCTTGCTGTGGGCCGGGGAGTGGAGATCCCCAGCCCCCCCAGTCTGGGCTGTGCCTGTGAACCAGCGGCCCAGGAAGGGGCGGGGACAAGCGGGAGGGACTCTGCGCCTTGTCACCTGCACACACTTTGCCAAGTGCATCCTTGTTGACTCCAAGGCGGCTCTTGGTGGGGTCACCCTAGGTGCAGACTGGGGACGCATGGTGTCTGTTTGTATGCAGCTACGTGGTGCTGAGTGGATCACTTTACCCATACATGCCACAGTGTGCGTGCCCGTGAGTGTCTGAGTATTTATTCTGAGTCCACTTGGAGTTCATTGTCTGCTCTCCTTTCTGGTTCTTTCAACTCGAGGACTACGGGCCAGGCGAGCTCGCCGCTGTGCCCCAAACGAGAATGCTGGTTGAGTCAGAAGTAACTCTGAAGGCAGCTAACAAGTTGTGACCAGGTGCGTTCCTGCTCAAGGAGGCACCTGCCCAACAGTGGGCCCATGCACACTGTGTCAGGTGAGCCACGCCCCCATATGCCCCTGCCCCTGCCCACGCTCTCCCATGGGCTGCTTTTGCCCGGAGGCATCACTCACGGAGTGGCTGTCCATCGTGTCCAGCCGGCACCATGAGCAGAGCCGGGCCTTCCAGCCTGCAGAAGGGACTTGGGCTGCAAAGGCCTGGGACAGGAGAACGCAGGCACGCATGCCCCTGAAAGACACAGCTCGATGGTCACTGCCGGGTTCTAGGGTCCCAGCCACAGCCCAGAGCAGAGCCGCCCACTGGTCCTCTCTCCCGTGGCAGTCACCATCCCAACCCGGCCAGCAAATCGGCCTAACTAGTAAATTGGCGACCATAATACCTCACACCGGCTGCACTGCCTCAAAAGTGCCACCTCTACAAGGCCTTGCTCCCTTCCCCTCCATCTTCTGACGGAGAACATGACCTTCCTGCGGGGGTGGGGCAAAGGAACCCCCCCAGTCAGCAGTGAGGCCCTGTGCCAGGGGTCAGCAGCTGCTGGCAGTGAGGCTCCGGGCTCAGGGACCCTCAGAAAGGTGGGGACACTCAAATAATCCCAAACGGTGTGACAGCTTTGGATTCGCTTCAGATCCTGAAAGGATTCCCAGTCCAGAGGGTCTCTCCGTGGGGCCACCCACCCCTGGGCTGAGAAGGCTGGGACATGTTTCCTGTGGGTTGGCTGCGGACTCCACAATTCTTCCTCTGGGGCCAAACTGGAACGGAAAGGAAGAACACAAACCAGTGATTTTCAAGTGGTGCAGAGGCGCTGCCGCCCACGGATGAATGTGCAATAGGTGGGCAGTCCTTTGTGTTCTCGTGGCAAAGTTGCTCGTGTCCAAACTCCCGTGGCTGTGACCGCTCACCAGACACAGCAAGCACTTGCTGGTGACCCCACTAGTGCCCAAGTTTAGGTTAGTATCTGTTACTCACATGTCCCTGTGAAATGCGGACGCTCTAACCAGAAGAAATGTCTCACTCAGAAATTTTGATGCCAACATTACCTTTAGACTCTCCAATGTGACATACTTTCTTTTTCAGTTCGTATCTGAACTAAGAAATGAATAAGAGGAGATAGAATGGGAAGTCTCCTTCCTATGAAAGGGGATAGATGTGTAGGACCCTAAAATAGGTGGCCCTGGGTCCTTGGATCTGAGGGAGAGAGGGGGCTAAGCCACGTCTGGCCGGTCTGCAAATGGGACCAGCCAGCTCTACCAGGCACTAGCCATCGGCAGCCGGACAAAGCTGCCCCAAGGGCTGAGTGGGACCAGGCAAGGAGCTTGCTAGGGTCAAGGGCTCTGCAGTCTTGGCTGAGGCCCTCACACCCTCAGCCCCTCCCCATGGGAAGGCCCATGTGGTCCTGTCTTCTAAAGTGCTGGGTCTTGCTCCAGTTGTCCCAAGCTCTCCGACCCAGACTGGGGAGGACCAGGAGCGATGTTCTCACCCACGGGGAAGAAGCTTATTGTCTCGTCCCCATGCATTCGCCATCACTGACACCGCTGGACCCCACTTTGGGAGGCCCTTGTCAGTGGAGCCCAGGCCAACAGCTCCCTCTCTCCTTGAATCAGGTTATTATATTAGTCCCTACCCAGAACTGAGTTATTCTTAGCCATAAATGTATTCACCCTACAGAAATACGTCCTTTTATGGTGGGGCATGAATATTCAAGAAGAGCGTTCTGGAACACCTGGTCACTGCCACAGCCAGATCAGGTCGGATTCCAGATGGTCTCCAGACCCGCTCCTACCTTTAAAATGAAATGTCCCATTTTGCCGAGCATCCATAAAAGCCTTTAACACTATTTAGCAGTCTGGTTGGAGGGAGCATGTCTCTTGTTTATCGGGAGATGTGATGGGTGACTTTGTGTGTCTTTGCTTTTGTTTTATACTTTCAAATAGTCAGAAAATATTGCATTCACTAGCAATCAATTTATTTTGATTGATAAAAAGGGGTTCATAAAACCCCCTTAGAAATAAAAACCAGGTGAGCAGTGATATATCTCTCGTGGTGCCTTCTTCAGGCGGTGCATAAAGAAGGCTGTTTACTTCTTCCTGCGAAGTCCCCCCGCCCCGCTTCTATACCTGGTGAGTCATTTATAATCCTTATTATTTCCAAGCCCCGCACTAATGCGACATCCGTCATATTTCCACGTGCTGGGGGTTTCTCCATGCGACGGTGTGAGAGCTGAGAGGCAAAACACCCTATAATTTATAGGAAGCTATAATTTATAAGAAAGCGCATGCCAAAGTGGATTGTCAGACATAAGCCATGTGGCTTCATCCACTCGCAAATAAAAGAATTTTAGGATGAAATATAAAACATGCTAAAATTTCATCTCTCTTTGAAACATTGCACAGCACAAAAAGTGTACTTTGTGTGACCATTAGCGAATGCCACCAAGAGACAGATTCATCAGAAGCAGGGATGGGTTCAGATGCAGTACAAGGAACACTTCTGGTCAGACCTAAGACCAGTGGTTTTGAAGGCACATTTGCGGTTCACGAACATTTTTGTTTACCTACAGCACCTGTGGAGAGAAGGCACAGTGGCAGACGATAAAACCTTCCCACTGTGCGCAGGAGGAGTTCACAGTTGTGGTCCGGGAAGGGGCAGGGCACAGACGCTGCCCGGCCCCAAGTGGACCTCTCTGCGCTCTGGCCATAGCATGGAGAAACCCCCAGCACGTGGAAATATGATGGGTCTTCCAGTGAGAAATAAGATCTTCCCCCAAGAGCTTACTTACAACATTAGGGAATAATTAAGGGCCCTGGTGCAGATCACGAAGCTCTTCACAGATGCATTTAGAAAGTTGAAAAGCAGTGGGTTATTATTTTATTTTTTGCCTGAATGAAGTGTGTCTATATAGACCATTATACGGATAGCATCTAGGAACGTCTTATCCTGCGTCTTGTCATTAAAAAAACAAATAACCTGAGATAAAGTGACTGGAACAAAGCCATGACCCTCAGCAAACAGTCACATGCTGACCTTGCAGGGACAGGGGCGCCCTGTGTAGTCCTAGTCCTCCTGGGACAGGCCAGCTGTCCACAGGGCGTGACCCGGGTGGGCAGGTTGCCTGGGCGCTGCGGAGCTGACGGCACAGGTGGAGGTGAGGGCCCAGAGTGCGCCTGGGGCAACCCTGACCTGCCGCCCTTCAGTAACACGTGGTTCCAACTGTGCAATAAGGGATGGAATTGCAGAGACAGAGGTGGAGGGGGTGACGTTGGCTGTCTTGAGCTGATGGCTCCCCAGTGGACACTGGAGGGCGGGCCACCTCTCCTAAAGGCCTCCCCAGGCCCTGGCTGGAGCAGACACCACACAGCTAAATGTGAACTCTGCCCTCCACCGGCCTTGCCCTGAGCTCCCCACTGGGCCATGCCGGACGCTGGGGCAGATTCTCTGGAGGGGAACGATCACACGGTCCGGTGCACAACTCAATTCAAATGCAAAGGTGGGCGTTCAGAAGAGAGGTCCACCCAGCAGAGGACACCTTGGGACAGCCACCTGGCTCCCAGACCCTAGAAGGCTGCACTGGGGAGGTGAGGCCCTTGGACAGCCGGTGGAGCTCATTTGTTTGACAAATCTCACCGTTTCTAGGAAGGCCTGCAGCTCAGTCAGAAGCTTTGACCCGGAACCAAAGAGGAGGGCGGAAGCGCAGAGCTATGTCTGAATTTTGGCCTTCACTTCATCCTCGTGCACCCTGAGCACAGCAGGTGACGTCTGAGCCCCTTCCTCTGCCTGAACTGAAGATGTCCCTGCAGGGTTGCTGTGGGGACCCAATGACATCAGACTCCACACTGACTAGCAGAGGCTCCGAAGCCCAATGGACAGTTACATTCTGAGTACCGGCTGCTGGCCTGGCTGTCTGGGGGTGGGGGGTGGGGACAGGAATTCTGGAGGGGGACACAGAACACTAGCTGGTGAGAGGCCACCTGAGGTGAGTGGCCTATGGGAACATGTGGCTGCTCCAGTTGGGGGGGTGCCTGGCCTCCCTGGGGCGGGGACGTTCCCTCAACACCCTAGAAACAAGGAGATGGCTGTCCCAGATTAAGGGGAAGTGTTTCCAGGCAAAGATGGTAACTGTCAGTGTAACATCTACATAAACTGAATTTCAAAGAAAAAATGCAACTTTATATTAGTGTGCAAGGAGTGCTGGGATTTTTTTTTTTTTTTTAGTAACAGGGCAAGAAAGAAGGGAAGGCGTATTTATGAAACAACTACTGTGTGCCAGGCTCCGTGCCAGGGGGAGGGAACACACACACACACACACACACACACACACACACACACATTCTTTTATAGCCCAATTGAGATAAGATGGTAACTTTTGATAAGTCAATGTAATAGAAGTAGCGGCTTTGCCACAGCTGAGGGTCAGAACTGTTACCAACCCCGCCCCTGCCCCACATGCACACACACAGTCTGTCTTGGCCAGGTGCTGAGCCAGTTGCTAGAGGTGATCCACAGCCACTCCCTGAAGCTCGGCGTTCCCTGGCAGGCAGGCAGGTGACTGGGGAGCGGGCTGTGGCATTCCCATTTACAGAGGAGGGAGCTGAGGCTCAGAGGCCCACTCTCGCCCTGCACACATCCTTCGTTAAGTGCAAATGAAACCTCTCCTGACCCTTTCAGAACTCCGACTGGTCCAGCGCTCAGCTGGGAGGGACTGCAGGTTGGCATGCCGGCCTCATGAGTGGGAGCTGTGTCCTGGATGCCTCGCTCGGCATGGTACAGACAGCTCCCTGGAAACCCAGAGCGCCCTGTGAGGTAGGCCCCTTGTCAGCACCCCTCCTCACCAACGAGGGGTGGGGATTGCGAGGCCAGGGGACTGAAATCCACAGGGGAGCTGGAACCCAGGCCACCTGCCTCCCGAGCCACTTCCCCTGACGGTGGTGTGCACGGTGACCATCTGCAGTGCGTGGATACAGAACTCTCCTCTTAATGGCTGTGTCTTTATTGTGGTAAAACATACACAACACGGAATGGGCCACTTGAACCTTTTTTTCCTGTACAGCTCAGTGACATTAAGCACATTCAACTTTTGGGGCAACCATCACCCACATCCAGGTCCAGCATGCTTCATCTCCTGAGTGGAAACTCTGTCCCCATTAAACAGTGGACCCCCGTGCCCCTCCCTGGAAACCCCCACCCTGCTGTCTGTTCCCATGAGCCCGTCTACTCCCGTACTTCCAGTAGCACAATCACAGTGCACTTGTCCTTTTGTGACCGGTGTACGTCCTTCTGCGTCACACACACGGCAGGTGTGGAATTTCCTTCCCTTTGAAGGCTCAGTGAGATTGCCCGGTGTGTCTCCACCACACTGTTTGCCCATGTACCCCTCTGCAGGCATGCGTGTAGGTTACTTGCACCTTTCGGCTGTTGTGAATAACAGGAGTGTTTTGAACGCTGGTGCTCTAACCCCTGCATTCCGTTATACTAAGAAGTGGAATTGTAGAATTGTATGATAAGTTTCTGAGGAGCTGTCATACGGCTTTTAGTAGTGGGTGTGCCATTGCACATTCCTGCCAGCAGTGTGCTGTGGTTCCAATTTCTCCATTCTAGCCAAGTTGTTGTTGTTGTTGTTGTTGTTGTTATTACAGTCCTCAGAATAGACATGCAGGGGTAGCTCCCTGTGGTTTTGATCTGCATTTCCCTAATGATCAGTGACGTTGGGCATCTTTTCAAATGCCTACTGGCCGTTTGCATATCACTGTTGATACTTAAGTTTCACATATTGATACAGTCCAGCTTGGCTACGTTTCTCTGTTGCTGTGTTCTGGGTATCATCTGCAAGAGTCCAACGTCACCAAGTCCTCCTGTTTCCATCTAACAGTGAACGTATTTAACGTGAAAATAACGAGCACTGGAACTATCATAGATGTCTTGTATTACCTTTAAAGTTTTTAAAATTTAAGATGTTAAGAACTTAAGTAAACACACTTAGTAAATAAGCTATAAATTCCCACTTATCCTGGAAGTCGGAGTTGAGCCCAACCTCTACTCCCTGGTGCAAACCCCGCACCTGTCAGGAAGGTCCCTGAGTGAAGTCTGCCTTACCATGTTGACAAGTGTCGCCAATACCTTTCCGCCAGCACCCTATACAGCCGTAGACATATTTAGAAGGATGCGGGCGTAGCTAACTAAGCACACGGTTTACCAACATCAGTCATCTAAGTACCCATGCGCACACCCGGATGCCCGCCCCGAGGGTAGGGCGGTGAGACCTTGGTTTCCCCCTTCTGTACAGCCGGAGGATGCCGACAGCGCAGCCCTGTCTAAGAGAAGTGGGGCGCCCCGGGGGCTTCCGGCCCGGAAGCCACAGTCCAGGCCAAGCCTTGTTAGGCACCGCAGAACCAGCGCGAAACCTTCGGGCCGCGTCGCGCCCGGAAGTGAGGCCACCTTATAGGGACTACAAATCCCAGAGACCCCGCAGGCTCTCCCATGATGATTGGCTCACTGCGCCATCTATCAGCCAACCAGCCAGGAAGCCAGCCAATTGCAAGAACGAGGAGGCGGGCGCCCCTCCAGTGGATCCAAAATCTGCAACGGGAAGGGTGGCGGGACACTTTAAGAGGAGGTTGTTCGAAGCCTCACGGCCGATTCAGCGATCGGAGAAGTGATAGGCCAGTCCTCTTAATAATGACTTGGGACAGACATCCTTTACATCCAGAAGACTCTGGCGTCCGCTACTCCTGCCTGCGGCGCTCGCCGGGTGGGACTCCCGCGTTCCTGCAGAACCCCGCCCCTGTCTCTCATTGGCCCCCACCCTGACACGTGAGGGTAGGGGTTTGGAAACGGCCGGTCTAGGCTAGGGAACAGCTCCGCGGACTTGGGCCTGTGGGTCGCATGGATACCCTGGCGCTGGGCCGGTGGCGTCGGCGGAGGCTGGAGGAGCTGCAGTTTCCGGGGGACGCGGTGAGTCCCCCGGGGCCTGAGCGTTAGGAACGAGAAGGTGGCGTCCTCGGGCAGGCCCTCAGTGGGCTTCGCGTTTCCCGGTGGCCGGGTCTACGAGGAGGCAGGGCTGCTGCCGCCAGACCACACCCGTTGGGGGCGGGGCCTCCTCCCGGCCGCGCCTGCGCAGAAATGCGGGACCCGGCGCCGCCGGACCTGCACACTCCCGACTCTTGGAAGACCAGTGCCCCTCAAGGTCGCGCGGGGCTGCCTGCGAGGCCTTGAGGCCTCGGCGTCTGGGCAGGTGGTGGCGTTCCCGCGTCCCGCCTCTAGGCGAAAGCGCCGGGCGGGTGTGGAAGGGATGCTGGCTGGGCAGACGCCTGTCCCCTCTGGGCTGAGCGGCGACGGCAGGGGCGGTGATCAGGCTTGTGCGGGACGCGGAGGGAAGCCGTGTAGGACGTGGGCAAGCGCTTCGCTTTCGGGGAACGGAAAGGAGGCCGCGGGGTCGCCGCGGGAGGGGCGGGCAGGGTCCCCGGCGGCTCTGTTGTGTTCTGCCTGTATCCGCGTATTGCCGGCTCGTTTCCACCTGGGCGACGTCCCGGCTCCTCGCCCACGGGAGCTGCCAGCTCACCCGGCGTCTGACTTTGTTCTGTCCGCCCCTTCTGGGCCTCCAGGCTCCGTAAGCACAGGGTCTCTGCCGAATCACTACCGGCAAGGCATTTTCAAACATTTCCACGGCAGGATGAGGGTCTAACTTTGTACCCCGCACACACTTACTCGCCACGCACTGCCTGATCACTAAGCCGGCATCATTAGGTTCTGTCACAGCCACCGCACTCCTGGGAGCATGTTACTGGGACAAAGGTGTAGCTTCTGTAGCAGGGAGGCCTCACCACATCGGCTCAAACAAGGTGGAAGTTTGATTCTCTCCCCTAAGGGTGTAAGGGTGAGCGGTGCAGGGCGGGGGAACGTCGCCCCCAGACATCCAGGGTCGCAGGTTCCTTTTGTGTCAGCTCTGCCATCCCTGAGCCTTGTCCCCTTCTGCGGGTCAGTGCTGGCTCGTCTCTGCGGGGCTCACGCTCCAGGATGGGAAGTAACTAGTGAAGCTACGTTATCATACTGAGTTATCACACCGATGTTTGGAGAGCTGCCTCTGGCACCGCTGTGGGAGATGAAAGTGGTGGTGGTCAGAGTGAGGGCAGGGTCAGGGAGTAGTACATAGATCACCGAGGTGGCAGAGATGAGGGCAGAGGACAGTATGGACAATGAGAGCAGATGGCCCGCTGTGTGTGTGTGTGTGTGTGTGTGTGTGTGTGTGTGTGTGTGGCACTGGCGGCTGGGCTGCTGCTGGAGTGCCCTGGAGGGGGATGTGCAAGGAGGTGTCCAGGTTGGTGCCCAGGGCTGTGCCTCCAGCACCTGGGCGGGCTGTGGCGCTGTCACCAAGAGGAGAAGGTGGGTACAGAGCTGTGTCAGGGAGGGGATGAGCAGCTCCAGCTGGGCAGGTACTGCTGTTTACTCTGTGGTTACCAGGTGGGTCATCTGAACTCCAGTGCAGGTGTTGTCATTCCCAGGTTAGGACTGAGGAAGCTGAGGCACAGAGAGGTGGTGAACCCCCAGTTTAGTGATGCACAGCAAGTAGGCAGTGGGGTTGGGGCTCATGCCCGCTCTGCCCACACAGCTCATCTCCCAGAGCACAGCTTCCACAGGGGGCTGGGAGATGGAGATGGGAGACTTCACAGCGAGGTCCTGAGTTGTCAGTAAAGCAATAGCCGGGCTGTCAGGGACTTGGAACCAGAGGTCATTACTGACCAGAAAGAACAGGGAAGGCCCTGGCCCAGTGGGTCAGTGGTCTGGAGTGTTGCCCTGTACACCAAAATGTGGGTGTGGTCCCCAGTCATTGGCTGAATTTGGGAAGGAGCCAATCAATGTTTCTCTCTCTCTTTCTCTCCGCCCCCTCTCCTCTCCCCCAACTCCTCCTCTCTCTCTAAAATCAATAAACATTTAAAAAGAAAAAAAGGCAACAAGGAAAGCTCAGGGGAGACACTCGAATGACCTTCCAGATTGTAATGAAGTGCCCAATTCAGGCTGAAACACTTCCTGTTCCCGAAGAGCAGTAACTCTGTGCCTCCCTGCCATGGTGTGTGTGACTTCTTTATCAGGCGCAGTTCTGTGGCGGTGCGGTGTGTCATTGTCTTTGTTCTGATACTCCAGGCTGAGCTCAGCAAGGGCCCCGAGTTCTTGTGCAGGTTTTCCATTCTCTCCCTCTCTCTCTCCCCGTCTCTCTCTCTCTCTCTCTCTCACACACACACACACACACACACACCCTTCCAGAACTCAGTTACTCACTTACTAGGAGGTGCAGCTCATTCCCTGTCTCTGCTGACAGCCCAGTGTCACCATGCCCTGTGCACTGTCACCACAGCGCAGGTGTAGGACCTCCAGCTCCAGTAGCTTTGCAGGCGAGTCTCACGCTGGACAGAGCCGGTGCCTGCCCTGTGCTCACGGTGAGTTATCTCGTGTGCGGTCCCGGGCAGACCCTCAGCAGCCCTGGGTCTGTCATTTCCCGCAGGCAGGCATTTTCCAAGTACCATCCAAGGCTCTGAAGTAAGTGACGTTCTCGGTTAGGTCGACCGCATAAGACAGAGGCACCCAGTGCTTGGAGTTTTCAGTTTCTGCACCCACCACACACCATGCCACAGGCTTTATGATAAAACTGTCTGCTCAGAGCACTGCAGAAGTCGCACACCCAGTTGTCTCTGCCCAGACGCCCCTTCCAGTAGAGCTCTTGTGCAGGGCTGTGGGTGGAGACGCCACGGCTGCCTGTGGTCGCTCTTCCTAGCCTGGATCTCTGGGACCGGCAGGCATTTTCTCTGGTGCAGTTTCTTTCCACACTCTTTCCCTGTCCTTTAGAAATAAAATAGAAAATAAAAGGATGTGTGCCCTGGCTGGGCAGCTCTGTTGGTTGAAGCGTTGTCCTATGTACCAAAAGGTTGCGGGTTCGATTCCTGGTCAGGGCACATGTCTAGGTTGCAGGTTTGATCCCTGGTCCAGACACGTGTGGGAGGCAACCAGTCAATCAATCTCTCTCTCTCTCTCTCTCTCTCTCTCTCTCTCCCCCTCCCTCTCCCCCTTTAGCCCCCCGCCCTTCCTCTCTCCCTAAAATCAGTACCCTTCAGTGAGGATCAAAAAAATATATATGAAAAACCCTAAGCTGTCGTTTTTTATGATGGGAAGGGATGTTTATTAGGTCTCACCTGTTGTGATTAAATTTGCATACCCACTTTTCTTAGGACCCCAATTTTAATCAGGAACCTAACTTAAAGTGCACTTGGTAAATAGCGCAAGCCTGAAATTAGTCCCCAGTCAGTCGAGTATGTGTGGGTGTGTGTCTTTTTCTTCAGCGAGAGAGGAAGGTGGTTTTTCTTCGCTGTCCTCCACTGTGTTCTCTAGATACTTGGCTCTCACGGAGTTCACTTGCCCTCGTCCTTCCGGCCGCCGGCCTGCCTTGCTGGTCTCCGCCCAAGTGGCCTCCTCTTTCCAGACTAGATGGGTCAGCCATGCAGACGCGCACAGGAAGCTGAGGGGTTGTCAGGAAGCTGAGTGACAGGGTCGCAGCCGGACCTGTTCACTCAGAGTCTTCTCTGCCCTGGTGATGTGGGGTTGGCTGCAGGGGCCCCAACTTGTGGTCTCTGTCCCTGACACGGTGCCAGATTCCACTGGGCCGTAGAGTGAGCCTCCCAAGTGCAAGGTCACTTCCCAGGTGAAAGTGCCGCCAGGAGGAATCTCCGCTTGGTGGAAGCCACGCGCTCTCTCTGAGTGGCAGCCTCACCAGCCTTTCTCTTCAGCAGGAGCGTCTGTGTTCAGGCCTGCGGACGCCCCAGTCGGCCTGTGCGTCAGCAACAGTGAACTTCCTTTCCTGTGGTGGAACGTAACCCACAGGCAACTAAAGACCCGCACTCAGCAAACTATTTCTAGTATGTAGGGCTCAGTTAACCAGTGCCACACAGTTATAATACAAATGGTCTCAGAATAAAGGCCGTTATAAAGGCAGTCTCAGAATACCTTCAGACTGAAAGATGAGCCGTGTGTGAGTGCATGTAGAGCTGCCATTCGTTACATTACTGAGTTCTCATGATTCACGTTGGTTCTCTAACTCACGGTGTGCATGCTTCACTCATACAGTAGCAAGTGTGTTACATGCGCTTCATTCAAGGTGTTTAATTTTTGAGAATGTGGCATTTTCCTGCTGTGCTGATTGCAGAGGACTCACGGTGCTTTTCTGTCCGAGTATCTGAGGAAGTCGGCGTGTCCTCTCTGGATTCGCCACGCTCTTCTCGGTGCCGAGTAGAGGACGGGCATCAGGCAGGTGCCGGTGCGGCCCGTGGCCCAGCTGGACTGCGTGTGCCTGTGTGCCCTGGGCCTTGCTCTGCTCACTGGCCCCCAGCATCACCGGGTGCGTGGCTTCTGTGAGGGTTCACTGGCCAGCCCAGAGCCGTGGCTTTGAATTTCATTCCCTGAAGCCTTGAACGCCCCACCCCTCACTCGGTCCCACCCCACCTGCTCCCCGGCCGCCACTTGCGATTGAGGAGCCCGTCCTCAGTGACAAAGGTGGGGTCGCAGGCGGGGGCAGCTGGTCTCCCCCAGACCTGCCCACGTTGTTCTTTCTCGGGGGTGGCAGGACACGTGTATTCTGCCCAGTGACTTGCCAGTGACGTGCGGTCCCATCCGGTTCTCTGGGAGGCTGCCGTGCCACGGGCCCTCTTCTGTGACTGTCGGGGGCTGAGGTCTGTGCAGACACAGGGCCGGGACTTCTTTCGTGCAGTGCGGCATCCCTTGTCACATCCCTTGTCGCATCTCTTGTCGCATCTCTTGTCACATCCCTTGTCGCAGGGGTGTCTCCATCCGCCCGCCGGAGGCAGGAAAGCCGACTGCGCCTCTGTGGGAGGGGTGCGGAAGTGGGGGTGTGGGCCTGCCCCGCAGTGGAGGCTCAGCAGCCCTCCTTCCCCTTGGGCCCAGGCCTGGGAGCAGCGCCATGGGCACTTACTCGCTGTGAGTGTGCAGGTTGGCACTGTGCACTCGGGTCTCAGGGAGCCATGGGGGTGGGGGGGGGCGGCAGGGCAGTGGGGGCTGAGATCCCGAGTGATTCCGGCCACTCAGCTGGCTGAGGGTCACCATGCCCAGGTCCCCACCTTCCCTGGGGGTGCCCAGCCCTCACCCAGAACCCTGGCATCCCATGGGTCCTCCTGTCACCTGCCACAGCAGGTGGGGACCTGACCTCTGTGACCACCCTAGCCACTGGAAGAACGTCGGCTCGTGATCATGGATGATCGCAGGTCTGCTGACCTCGATGTGCCCGCTGTTAGGTGACCCCACACAGAAAAGCTTCCGAAAGTCGTCATAAGTGCTGGGACTTCGTGGGGACATCCCCAAGTCAAGCCCTGGGCTTTCCTTCTCAGCAAGACTGAGGTTCCTCAGAAAGGGGGCCAGGGGAGTCGGGAGTTGCTGGCTGCTGGCCCTGGGGGGTGGGGGAGGGAGACCTAGGTGCGAGCAGACCTCACGCGGGACCCCTACCTTCCCCTGTAACACAGACGGCTGGAAGCTAGCAGCCAGCCAGTTGCACTGCATCGAGCCTCATGGGACACCGTGGCCAGTGCTGTCACAGATACTGCGGCACTGAGCCCTTTGAGCCCTGCCTTTTGGGAAGGGCTGTAGGAGGTAGGTGACTGGGTGGCTGCCCTTGTCTTCTGCCACCTGGAGGTCAAACACTTAGGCCAAGACCTCATTCCAGTGGCTCAAAGTTCACCGTGTCTGTTTCCATCTCTGAGAGTCTGCCCTAAGGCAAGTTGGAGAACTGCAGAGGAACCAGCAGGCTGAACCCGTGACAGCAAGCTTCCATACTGAACGAAACCGTTGAATGAAACGGCGCCGATTAGAAAATATTAAATAAGCAACAGCACAGATCATAGATCATTGGGCACAAATCATGACAATGGTTTGCAAGTGGCTGAGGAAGACGTGGCCACTGGTGTCACCGGCGGGCGCTGTCTGCAGCTGGGCCTACGGCGACCCACAGCACCCGAGACACCGCTGGGGCCACGCTGGTCCCCGGCGTCCAGCTCTGTCGGCCAGGACAGTGCGACCGCGGAGTGCGCAGTCGCGGCACCTTGAGAGCAAGGAATTTCCCTTCAGCTCCTGTGACTGGTCTGGCAGTTTGTCCTTAGTTCAAGGGGAAGCAGGAACCAAACGCTGATTTTCCCGAGGGTTACAGCCAGGGGCTGCGTGCGCCGCTTTGGAGTGAAGCCGATTGGGTCTCCAGTGTCCATAAGGAAAGAATGGCTGGCGTGCGGGTTCTCCCTGCTGTGTCGAGAAAGCACGCCACTTAATACTCGGCAGAATGTGCCGAAGTGTAGGACTAGTTTCTTGAACAAAATTTATAGGTTTCGTACATTTCCAATATCAATAAACCAGTCACAATAGTTTATTACAAGAGTTTCTACCCACATTATTAAAAATGACTATTTTAAATCTATAAAACTAAGTAAATATCAGACAATTCAGGAAATAACGAGGTTACACGTAATTGATGATGGTTATTCCTGAAGATGAGGTTTAAAGTCTTCTCCTCAGGTGTCCCATAAACTCCCGGCTCCACGGGGGCCCACGTGTGCAGCTGAAGTTTGCAGGAAGCAAATTTGATTAGAGAGCTGTGCGCTTTACAAGGCCGTCTCAAGTGAAACTTTGTTTGTTCCAGAAGCGGGCCTGCCGGAGCTTGGACGCAGCTGCGCAGTGGCGGGGCTGCCCGCAGGTGCCGGCGGGCACCTGGGGGCCCTGCCGGGGCAGCGAGGAGCTGGAGGCGCCACCCCGAGGCCGCCTGCCCACGCTGAGGCCAGACAGTGGCCGGGGGTCACCAACTGTGGGGGTAGGTTCCTGTTCCCGCCACACCAGCCCGGATCCCATGTAAGTGTTTTAGTAAAAAGTGCCAGTGACCATTGTTCTGACCCACCTGCGGCTGTGATTTGTTGACTAGATGCCTCCGAGCGGCGGAAGGAGCTCAGCCCAGCCCTGCCCAAGGTGCCTTGCAGGGGAGTCTGTAAGTGCCTTCACCTTCTCACACCCTGTAAGCGCAGACCTGTTCTTAAATCTTAGATCCATAAGACGGAGTCGTTAGAGACGGCAATTACATTTCCAAAGGACGAGGGGTATAAATAAAACGGCACAAATTAATTCAGGCTTTTCTTAGCATTCTTCTGGGGTGCAAACTAAACTGTTTGCCACTTCAAGTTGGAAATAGACATTGCAAATACATTTACAATGTTTTTAAAAGCAGGAATCAGGGAAGGGGACGGGTTCCAGATACCAGGAACACAGAGACCTTGGCCGTACACATGGGAAAGAGGCCGCCCTCAATGATCCAAGCAGGAATCAACTTGTTTCTCCTTATCTCTGTGTCAGCTTTTCTCTCCCGTTCCATAAACTTCCACGGACGGCAGGCGTCGGGGGAAGAGCAGCGTCTGCACCGGCAGTTCAGAGCAGAGCGGTTGGTCTGGGCGCCGTCCCGGCGGGCGGCAGGCATGGGCGCACCTGCATTAGCACAGTGACGCCTTTGTTCTTAATTCTGAGCTCATTCTAAGAACAAGTTAATACATCTTTGATAACCTCTGTAATTCTTGGGTGATTCAATTTAAACTCAGTGATCTTAATATTGCAGTGAAATAGAACTGTTTAATGTCCACACAGAAGCCAGGAGTGTGAGTGCGTGTGTCTGCGTGTACTTGCGTGTCTGTGCATTTCTGCCATCGCCAAAAGATTTCTAGAGAAACCGTACCATTCTGTTTTTGACGAGCAAAGGACTGAGTCAACAAGGGAGATCCTCAGTCGACAGGCGGCGAGCGACTGTGTCTTACAGTGACAGGCAATGATGTTGCTTTAAGCCAGGACAGAAACTGTCCGTTGTCACCCCCGTGAACCCCTGATAATCTGAAGCCACCAGACAGGCATGAGGAGAGCGCCTCATGGCAGAGTCACTCCGTGGAAGCGTGCTTTGCTCCCTCGTGTGCGCTATCTCCAGGAAAACCCCCAGGTTATGTAGTTCTGCTCGGGGGGCGGGGGGTCCAAGACCCAGCACTTGAACTGCACTGTTTCAGGCTGACGCACGAGACGGTCAGACGGCCCGGCAGTGCCAGGAAGTAATATTTGCCTTGAGAAATGTGACCCGCTCTGGGCCCCCCCGTGTGATGCCACCGCTGACCTTCCGCCTTCTCACCCTGCAGCAGCGGGACGCACCTCTCCCGCCCTGCCTGTGGGGCACGCATGCCTGGGCTGAGACGTGGGCCTGCGTGCTCTCAGAGGCCGCATTCCGGCACGTTCCAGCATGAGGGGCTTAAGGGAAAAAAATTTGGCTCAAGTGACTGATTGGATCGTTTCGGCTAATATAGTCTGTTTGAACAACAGTACCTGTTTGATGAGGGTTTTTCCTTCCTTTGTAATTCCCCAAGCTCGCCTCTGCCGTGTTCCACAGGAAATGAGTCTATGAGCAGAAGACCTATATTGATATGTAAATATATCATTTTTTGTTAATGCTTGATACTCTTTTTCATCTAGATTTCAGAGACCGACTTTAAAAAATCAGTTCCTCTTTATTTGTAGTTATTTTCAATAAAGTTTCACCCAGGCTTGGGAGATTTAATATTTACACCCACTATTTCTGAAAGTCTAATGTAAATAAAGATTGAAATGTGAATTTGAAAAGTCACACCTCTTGACATTTGAACAGGCCGTAGCTGCATATATCTTCTTCTTCTAATAACACGGCCAGTTTCCCTCCTAAGCTGTTAAAATAATAAGACACTATTTTTGTATTCTAGAACATTGAAAGTTCAGTGTTAAATAAAAAGCAAATAGTATTTTTAGCGATGCAGGATCCCAGGGAGCAGTGCTTAACACAGATCACGGGCGGGCGGCGGCCAGCGCGGCAGACGGCTTCATTAGGCACACCGCTCCACGCACGGCGCCTCCTGCCCCAGCCCGGGGCCCACCAGGGCGGGGCTCAGGGGGAACTCCTAGCACATGCTTCTCAGCGTATTGGGCGCTTTTCCCCAGTAACCCTTGCGCCCTCTGATTCCCTGGTGCATTTTTGACCCAGTGGAGTATCCTCGGATCTGGTCAGCTCTGCCCTGAACTCTGCGTGGCTGTCTCAGCTCGGTGCCCGAGTGCCAATCCTCCCTCTGTCCCTGAGCCTGTGCTCATTCTCATCGTGGGTCATTTCTCACGAAGGCAAGGACTCCCCACAGACCTCCTCACACTCATTTTCCCAGTGGGCATGTCGGCCCCTTCTCTGCCGGTCCGCTCTAGCTTGCCGTCTCGACCACGCCGGCCCCATGGTTGCTGATGGAGTTCTCTCTGGTGGTCCTGGGAAGGTCCAGCCTGTACTCATGGTGCTGTGTGGAAACATCTCCCCCCAACCCTGAGTCCCTCTGCCCTGGTTACTGCCGGCTGGAACAGAGCCGTCCTCTGCCCGAGTGGTGGGACACGGCGTCATGTCAGGTGGGGTGTCCTCGAAACGCTGCAGCCAGGCTGCCCTCTCTGCTGTGCTCTGTCCAGTGCTGCAGGTCCAGAAGCGGCGGCGACAGTCACTGTCACTGGCAGCCAGGTTCCCGTTCCTTCCAGAGGGGTCTGGTGCTGGACGGGGGCTGGGGAGCAGCCTCCCTGTCTCGGGCCAGCTCAGCTTGCTGAGTCCCAAGTGTGCCGTGGAAATCACACCGTTCTTCGTGAATTCAGACCCATTACATGAAACCTCACAAGGCTGCCAGGGTTCTCCAAACTAGTCCGAGAAGGTACACGAAGAGGGGTGGCACTGTAAGATGGAAAACCATGGGAGTCACAGACGTGGGTATTCGTTGGCATGCAGGTGCGGTGCCCTCAGCAGCTGTTTTTCCAGGGGATGGGTCTCGGACACTCTTGCACGGGAGTCCTTAGGGAGGGGGCTGCCCTCAGATTTCCCTGGGTTGGGGGGCAGTCTGCAGCCCGTCTCCTCTCAGCTCCGCTTCCCAGCTCCATCTCTGCTCTGGATTCTGGCACTGGACCGAGCGCGGTGCGAGGGCTGGGGGCCGGAGCATTGCTCCTTCCCCTACCTTAAGGTCAGCCCCTCAGTGCCTCCTTCCAGGGTCCTAGCTCCTGCAGAGATGGCCCCTGTGGCCCCAGCTCTGGCTGGTCCTCCCCACCTGAGGGTGGGCATCCCACCATGGGGGTTGTTGGGTCGCCTGGCCCTGCCCTGTGTGGCTTCCTTCTGGCCTTTGCCAGTGTGAGGACCCTGATGAGTGGACACACTCTCCTGGGAAAAGAAAAGATTGCGGTTTTAAACATAGGCCTCTGGGTCAGAGAGAGACAGAGTGCCCCCCAGCTTGGGGCTCAGGTCTTGGTCCAGAGCTCAGCATGGCCTTTGGGAGTGCTGGCCCAGCCAGTCTTGCTGAGCTGCACAGCGGTAGGGGGGTGTCAGAAAAATTGTCAGGCCTTTTCATATTGCCCATCACTGGTGTTCTCTGCTTTCTTTTATCTGGCGTTCGTGGGTTTTATTGCCCAAACTGAAAACCAACATGGAAGCCGTGGTCTTTGGTAGCGCAGACCAGCGCCCCCTGCCACTTCCTCCCAAACGGATCTGGGACCCCAGCCTATTCATTGGAGCCAACAGCAGCTCCTGGAGCAGGGACCCCCCCGAGCCTGTGTGTCATTCCTGTTTCCACACTGACCCCATGGCCTTACCGTGGCGGGAGGGCGCCGCAGGGGCAGAGCCTGAGTCTGAGGGGGCGGTTCCGTTCATTTGCCCTGTGGGGGCAGCGGGAGGGGCCCAGTCGGATGATCACTGATTCTAAATGGACATACATTTTCCTGCACTTCTTTTATCTCCAGATGGGTGACCTTTACGGTGTTTGTTTTATCTGTTTGCCTGTCTGTCTCACTGGTGATGGCTTTGCACATCTGTAGCATCTGGGGGTGCTGCGGTGGAGCAGGAGTGGAGCCAGGCGCCGGGGGAAACACGTCCGCCCGCCTTCAGCTGGGCCTGCCGCGCTCTGTCCTGCAGGCCTGGTTTCAGGCCAGGGCCGAGGCCGGGGAGGGTGCATTTTCAGACACAGCGCTGTCAACGCACACGCTCCGGACCGCAGTGCGGTGCTGCGCAGGCAGTGTCCCTGTGCGCCAGGAAAGCGTCAGACCTCAGCGGCCGTTCTGCTGTGATTTCCGCTTCATCGCGCTGGTCCACGCCATGCGCCCCCGAGGCGTGGCCCGTATATGCTGTAAGCGCGCACGGCCTCAGAGTGGGGCTGCCCTTGCAGGGGGAGCCCAAGCCCGGGTCCTGGAGACGCGGCGCTGCGTGCGCCAACACGCAGCCCGGCCGAGGAGCCCAGTCGGTGGAATCAGTGCCCACCCGTGCTCTCCTGTCGTTCCAGGGACATTTCAGCCACACCGAGAATGCCTAGACGGGCGAGTCAGAAAAGGGACACTCCCGCTTTGGTTGTGAGTCTCCACGTGGCGGCGAATGCGAACCTCTTACAGACGGTCCCCTCGGCCAGGTGACCCACCATCCTCCGCCATCAGCCGAGCACCCCGTCACTTCCAGAGAGCCAGCGCACTGCCTGCAAACTTCTGAAGCCTTCTTCCCAGGTGTCTTGGTTGAGAGGGAACCCAATGGTATCTTCCAAAAACTTCAGCCTCAAAGTTCCCATGGGGTTGGAGAGCCTGTGGCTGGTGGAGGGAGCCCCAGCCTGATGTGGCCTCGCCTTACACGTCCCAGGGGCCCTGTGGGTGCCCCAGGGCTGCCCGTGCACTCTTTGCTAGTAGAAACCCTTATTTTTGTATTCTGTGCCCTGTAACCCGGAACCAATTTTAGTAAATGCTCGCATCCAAACTGTTCTGTGTGATTCTGCAACCGGGCACGTGAGACACAGGCCCCTTTGATATGAAATGGTCATTTCCCTTTCATCCTGGGTTTTCAGCGTATCGCCTGACTGGGCAGACTGGCGCCATCTCCCCTGCATCTGGGGGCTCCCCGAGATGTCCCAGTCCCCCGTGGACAAGGTCCTGACAGGCACAGTGGGTGACAGGATTGCCGTCAGTTTCTCTCCCTTCTCAGGTCAGAGGCAGTAGGAAGTCCCGGGCTCTGGGAATGGTGTGCATCCCCCATGTGGGCTGAGTCACACGTGTGGTCCCTCAGGGAGCTTCGCCTCAGAAGTCCAGATAGGAGAGGATGAGGAGTCAGGGGGCGCTGGTGAGCGCTGGTGAGTGCCGGCCGGGCTGCGGGCTGTGCAGACAACGGGCAGGAAGGTGGGCGCACCAGCCCCGGTGTCCGGAGGTCACTGGACAGCTAGCCTGAGTGGGGTCACAGCTGTGGCAGATGTGGGAGTGGCCCGCCAGTGCCCGGCGACCAAGGCTGAGAGAGAGAGGGTTGAGCTTCGGGGCCTTAAAAAATATTTTTTCAAAGATCTTTAGTTAGTTCTCCTCTTTACATGAATCTTAATTTTTGTAAGAAAAACGAAAAGTTTTAGATTCACAACACTTTATTTTTGTGTGGCATTGCTTCTTTCCCCCACGCTCACGGGAAAGTGCACACAGACTGCCCCCCCCACCCCACTCGTGACACGGAAGCGCTCTGCAGGGTGCACACCCCGTGCTGCACCCTGCCTGAGGGAGGCACCCGCTTCGGAGCCGGACAGACGGGTTCAGGGCTCCTCTCCCCGCGGCCAGTGTCCAGCCCATGACTTCAAGCATCGTTACTGTCCCTGTGCCTGTGGTCTCCTGCGAATGGGATGGTGACCCACAGGGCTCACGCGTGGGACACAGGAGGGCGCACAGAGGACCCCGGTGACCACCTGGGGTCCACCAGCCTCGCTGCACAGCTCCTCCAGAACCAACGCGAAAGGACCTGGGAGATCGCAGCAGCATGAAAGGGACGGGGGCGTGAAGCCGGCCAGACTCTGAGGACTGGCAGTTTTGTCAAGAGTCCCTGCTGTAAAGACAGGACTCAGCGTGGAGAAAGGCCTCCTTACTCCCCAGCCGGTGCAGTGCAGGTCATAAAGGAGGAAGCTGGAGAGGAGCTTCCAGAACGTCTCCACACGCCTCCCAGCCCCTCCGAGCCCCTCCGAGCCTGTCCCCACCTGCCCCAACCTGCCGGCACAGACGCCCACCCAGGCCTTTGGCCCCCAGCCACACGGTGGCCTCCACACCCCACCCACCCACCCACCTCCTTGAGGGCCCCACAGCCTGACACCTCCAGGGGAAATGAACGTTTGGGTGAAACCTTTGGTTTCAGATGGCTTTTTTTTTTAATGGTTATAAAAATAACCCCTGCTCCTTCCAGAAGAATGCAGACCATACGGGAAGGAAAACAAATACCGCTCGCCCAGACACCACCTTCGCCCAGTGGGCACTGCCCCCAGGGGTGGCTCCCTCTTAATTTCTAACTGAATGTGTGTGGTGGGGGGGCCCCAACCCAGCAGGCCTTTGTGTCCCCCGTCCTGGCGCTAAGTACCCGCCTGGTTGGAAGAGGCTGTTTTCAAAGGCTGCAGGGAGTGTGGGATGCGTCTCTGCAGCGTGTAGGCCGGGCTGGCGTTCGCTGGGACAGGCAGGAGGCGGGACGCATGGAGGCCTGCGGGAGCACCCACGGCGGGCGCGTGCGCTCTTGCACGGAGGCTGTTTCCTGCCATGTGGATGTGTTGGCGCCACAGGTGCCCTCATGGATTCCCCAGCAGGCAGAACCTGCCCAGCTCTCCCCGAAGGGACTCCACATACGCCGAGGAGCGTGAAATGGGATTGGCGCTTTCAGGTTCTTCACCTTTGTTTTCTCCACAAACCGGAAGACAGAGCATTTTCTTACAGCCCGAGGACACAGACTGGGGTGGGTATTTCCATCAGATAAACTTTCCGGTGTGTCTTTAATTATAATCTGTCACTGTTTGTTTTTCGTGTAAGGACAAACACGTCAACAGGTACCTGTTGTCATTTACAAAAATAAGTTTACAGTGAGTTCTAAACCAGCAAATTATGACACTTGGCAGGACATCCAAAAGCATGGCAAACAGCTAAGGAAGCACTAGTAATACTACGTGAAATGTTTTTTCTTCTTTTACAAGATAGTCTGTTTCCAAAAATTTTTAATGCTGAAAAAATTCTACCTCAGATCCACACTTACGAAAGAAAAGTGTTAGAATCACAGATCAGTAAGAGCGGACCGTGAACACGAAAGTCACAGCCGCATCACTCAGGGTGGCTGAGCTGGGCATTCCGATGGGCGCCATTGTGCAGCCCGCGGGCACCTGTTGCCTGTGCTCAGTCGTCCCAGCTGTGGACAGCAGCCCAAACTCAGGGACCGTGGGTGGTAGGAGGCAGGCCTGCTTGCTGAGGGTTTCCAGCCTGCCCACGGCAGCCAGGACAGAGACACGGCCCAGATGTCCATCGACAGGTGAACGGGTGAGGACCGTGTGGCACTCGAACGCAGGGGGCTGTTGCCCTCTTTGAAAGGAAGGGAACCCTGCGTAGGTACGCAGCAGTGAGGCAGGACCTGGAGGACGTTCAGCGGAGTTCAGTGAGCCGGATCCCGCTGGACGAAGGTGCAGATGCCGCTGTTCTGCAGAGTCTGAACTGGCCCGACTCCTGGGAGAGGAGCGTGGTCAGGTGGCTGCCCAGGAGGTCGTCTCGGTTGGGTGAGGTGAACACGCTGCCCACCTCTGCTGCACTGCCTGGTGCCTGTGGGCCACGGCTACGTGGCACACCCACCACGTTAGGTGTCCTTACTGCCGTGAAGAAACACAGGCCTGTCACCACAGAGGCACTTTGGAGAGAGGATCCCCTCAGTCTTTCCAGTAGGGCTCAGACACGGCCCCTCCCCCGGGGAGAGCCCTCCGTCTGTCCCGTGGTCATTGCTGAAGGAGCTTCCTCCCTTGGCTGACGGCCTGCACTTTCTCCTTGGACTGGAGCTCGGAGGGTTTCCAGCTCTGAGGTCCCGTGTCCCCAGCTGCCCAGGGTCCCTCCGAGTGTAAGGCACGCACACAGCAGGGAGCATGGAAACCCGACACTGGCTGTGAGGCTTGAAATAACCCTGAACTTGATCAGGAAGTCACTTCCTAAGCGCTGCCCTATGTCCCACTTTTTCTGCTTTGATTCCCAACAGTGTGCAAGGGACACCTGGAGTTTTTCATCTGATTATTTAAATGTTTCCTCCGACATTCGAACCCTCTGAACGAGGAGTCCTCCGAGTCTAACCCCCAGACTCGGCTGCAGCGGCAAGCTCTCCCTCCAGGACAGGGAGTGGCATCCTGCCCACGTGGCCCAGACAGATCGCCCCTGTGGCAGCCAAGCACAAGCAAGGGGACTGCACAGTCAGGAACCCCCTCAGTGTCACCATGTGAGCCCGAACCTCCCGAGGTCTCCCCTCCCTGCACACAGTGGCAGGACCCTGCACGGCCTGGGAGGCCACTCCTCCTCACCCTTGTGTAAGCCATGCAGGGTGTGAGGATGGGAGAGCCAGCCTGGCACGCTCCACCTGGCCTGTCGAAGCGAAGCCGGGCCCCACCCCTGGGGGCACACCCGGACCACACTGAGGACAGGAGCTGGGGTGTTCCGTGGCCTCCACATTAGGAGGAAGTCTATTAAGAAAACGTCCCCCAAGCTCTTTCACTAGTGAGCTTTCTCCGCGTGCGGGGCCCATGAGAAAAGCCAGTACATTGCTGGGACTTGTGTGACCGTGGGGCTGGTGGGTGGTCCTGGTGCCTGGAACTGTCCCTGCAGGCCTCACCTCCCCTGGGCCCACCCCTCCCCCCAGGTCGGGAACTGCAGCCGAGTCTCTTGTCCTGTGTCCTGAGTCGGGTCCTCACACAGCTGTTCCAATAGACCCAGAGGTAGCCAATAGAAGGGGCTGTGGTGTCCCCAGCAGCAGGCACTGGGGACTCAGCCTGTCCAGCCACGCCATGGGCCAAGGAAGTGGCAGGGAGACAGGTGAAGGATCTAGATGTGCAGGTCATGGGGGTGGGGTGTCTGTCCCATCGGCCTGTGGATGGGGCACCCACAGGCTCAAGCTCCACCCTCAGCATTAGTGGGTGGGGCCCCGGAGGGGACAGCCAGAGCAGCCCTCCCTTGGCCCCACAGTCCTCCGGCCTGCAGAGGGCGCCAGATGGTCCACTGCAGAGCCTGTCGGTGATAAGCCACAGAGAGGGAGGCAGAAATCAAATGCCATCATACTGAGCCCGAGGGTGACAGGTGGGGGAGAGACCCTGGTCCTCAGAAAGACTCTGTGGGTGTCGGGGCTGTGGGCGCTGATTGGGCATTGCAGTGGCCTCCGGAGAGGGCTGAGCTCTGGAGGCCCTGATGTCCCCTGCCGCCCATTTCCCTGCCAAGCACCCAGCCCCTTCGGGCCTTGAACAGCCCCTCAGGTGTCTGAGCGCACACGGGATGAGACTGAGCAGCCCACCTCTGTCACCCGAGCACCAGCCATGACGCTGACTCGACGGCAGCGTGAGCAGGAACTGCAGCCTCCGGCGCACGCGGTGGACCCTCGACCCCCAGGACACCGCTGCGGGCTCTGCCCAGCCCTGCTGCATTAAACAGAGCATGGTGCGGCGCCGAGAGGTCATCCAGGCCCCCCAGCCGGTTGGGTGGCTGCTCTGGAAGCCCCCGAGATGTGACAAGCCAGGCGACTGTCGTGGATGGAAGACAGCCCTCTCCCTTGTGGGCTCCAGGGCAACGAGGCACATGCCTTTCCTTGCAGTGGGAACCTGTCTTTCCTGGTTCTAGAGGGCGGGTGGAGCCTTAAAAAGCAGGTGTGCACATACAGACGCACCCAGCAGGGGCGCCTGCACAGGTAAGGGGACCTCTCCCCTCCACTCTGGGACACGTGAGTGACCACTCCAGGGAGCTCAGAGGCTGGCCCTGTGTCGGGCAATGATCAATTGGAGCGGCCTCCCTCACTGATGTTTATAGCTGGGCTGGAGCAGCGGGAGCTGCCAGTGGCCTTGGCACCCCGGAGCCCCTCCCTGCCTGGCCCAGGGGCCACAACGGTGCCACCTTCACTCCTGTGGCACTGGCAGCTTTGCATATTTAAAGGAGCATGGCCAGCTTCCTGTCTGAAGTGTGTTTCCCCCAAGAGACCCCCACCATTTGATCTATTTTTGATTAAAACGTAAAAATTAAAAATTAAACCCAGTGGTAGCGTGGCTCCTCAGGGAAAACATACTTGGGTTATGCCGCGTTCCCCACAGTAACCCGGGGACTCTCGCAGCAGCACTCTCCCGTCTGTGGGTGGTCTTCTCCCATCACACGCAATCGCTGTGCGTTGCCTGCCTTCGCATGCGTGCGCTGCGGGCTGGTGCCTGCCAGCCCATCCTGGTGAGGGGGACAGGCAGGGCTGCTCGGCCAGCAGGAGCCCAGGGGCGCTCGGCATGGCCCACCCCCCAGCAGGTCCCCTGGGGCGGTCTCCCCTGGCCGTGGGATGCAGGAGCTCTTCTCCTCCCTGTTCACATCATGTAACATGACCGATGATAGACGTCGCCCTGGAAACCAAAGCAGACAGGGTGGGTTGTGCTAGGAAAGTGTGCTCACAGCACTGACTCTGCCCCGTGTCTGCACCAGGCCGCTGCATCAGCCTGCTTTAGAGTTTGGGAGGCTGGGGTTTGGCAGGACCAGAGTGGGGCCAGCATCTGCAGCCACTGCCCCACCGCCCACCGGTGCACGTGATGCCGGCGTGATGGGATGCGGCTCTCTGAGTCGTGACTTCCTCCTCTCGTGTGGCCTGTGACCGGACATCTGTGGCTGCCACCAAATAAGTACACTCCTGGAGTGAAGAGTTTAAGGCGGCCACTGGCAGCACTGCGCTGCCATTCTAAGCTGGTGACTGTGTGTGAGGGTGTTGGCCCGGGTGGCACGGACATGCCGAGGCCAGTGTCCCAGCGCCCCGGGGCTGCAACTGCTCTGCCCTCGAGGGCACACAAGTGGGCCTGTGCCATCTTGATCACTGGCTAGCATCCGACATTTGGCATGTGTAGCTTTCCCTTCTGATCTCAAGGTTCTGGCAGCAGCTCTGGCTCTTGGAAGGGCTTTGGGAAGGATCGGTGATGAGGGCGGCAGGTGCAGGCCCAGCAGAGTCTCGCCGTGGTGACCGTGAGTGGGTGGAGGGGGCTGGGCCCAGTTTGTGGTTGCCCAGAGCCTGCTCTGTGGGGAGCCCAGCTGCCCTGCCCTGGTCCCACACTTTTTCTGGGGGCTGGCTTTGCCCACCGGGACAGGTATTGTTGGGGTGCCTGCCCCCCCAGCCCACACCCCTGCCCCCATGGCCTAGTGACTCCTGGAGCCCAATGAGCACAAGACGGACAGGGCTGGGTCTGGCAGGGACCGCAGCAGGTCGCCTGGCCAGCCCCCTGCAGGCAGGCACGGAGTCAGCATGCCCAGCCAAGGACATGATCGGGGGACAGGCCCAAGCTGGGCCCCATGTGTTCCCCACCCATGGGCCAGCCAGCTGGTTCCTGGGTCAGCTAATTTGGCTCCACTTAAACTTAATAAGTGAGACCCTTCCCATCCACCTGGTGCACACTGTCCAACCTCACCCAGACCCTGGCCCCCACGTGACAGTTGCCCTCGCCCTGGGTGGGCTCCGTCTGTGTCTCCCACCAGATGCTAAATCTCCCAAGTGAAAAAAAAAGCAAATGAAATGTATGTAATTTAACTATCAAGTTGGCAAGAATTTTTTTCTCTCCAATACTTAAGGCTGATGGAGACGGTGGGAAACAGGCATCTGGTCACCGTGGGCAGGACAAGTAGCGCTGCAATCACTTTGGGAGATGGTTTGGCAGAATCTGTCAATATATAAAGTGCCCTGCTCCTGGGTCCGCTCACTGCCCTCATAAGGATCGATTTTGTGTGGATTTACTCCCAAAGCTGCCTTCTGAGCCCTGTTCCCGGATCTACTGAAGAAGGGACCACCGTCTTCATCTCCTGCTGGGGTCTAATGCTGTCTGGGGAAGCCGTGACGCCGGCCGGCACCCTCAGACCAAGGGCCCTGGGAGCCGCCTGCACGGGGGGACCAGGGCCTCTAGCACTGCCGTGCCTGCTGCTTCGTGCCTGCGTTAAACCGCATTTTCCCAGCCGGACATCAGCCCCAGAGCCTGGTCCGCTCCAACCTGGGGCACATTTCACAGACTGTGCCCTTCCGGCCCCCAGGTTGGGCCCCAGACAGGCCTGTGCCCAGGTGTGTAGTCTGGAGGGAGGTGAACAGAGGCTAATAGAGACCCACTGTGTGACTGTGGGGAGCGCCCTGCGGGCAGCCGGCGACCAGGAGACAGATGCTCCTGGTGCCGAAGCCATAACAGAAGTGAGGCTGCAGCAGCAGGCCTCCTGGGATGCGCTGTCCTCTGGGGCACGCGCTTCTCTTCCCACGAACGCCAGGTGGCTTCCTCCTAAGCAAACGGGGAGTTCTGACCTGGACACTTTGGTCAGTGCCCGGAGCCCCTCCGGGGCCCTCCTGTCACCGGGGGCTGGACACCTCTGGACCCCCACCCTCCCTCCGCGCCGGCTCCCGCTGGAAGGTGCCATTGCGTGCTGTCCCTGTCACAAACGAATTAAAGACAACGTCCAGGGTAGGAAGCAATTGTGGAGGCTGGAAGTTTCTGGCCAGGCAAATAAATTGGATTTAAGTATATTACAGTCATAATCTTTTTCTGCCTCCCTCCAGACGGCCTCCGTACATGGAAAAATGAGAGCGTATTCGCAGGCAAAGCGGGGCCTGAGGGAGAAGCCCGGTGGAATCTGGGTTTTCAATAACGTAAGACAATAAAGCTTAGACGTCTAACCTGCTGCAATATGGCCAAAGTATAAAGAGCTTAGCTGCTAATAAAAGGGAAGGGGCCGCCCCTCCCGTCCGATGCCGGGGACCCCCCGGAAGGACGCGTCATGAGGATCATCGAGGATTAGCTGGGGTCACGCAGACACAAGGCCCCTTGTTGACCGATTGTCTGACACTTGTCACCTGCGGGTCTGATATTAATAAGTTCGGTGTGGATTTCCTTGGGGCATCCTCGTCCCTGTAATTGCACACCTCCTGTTATGACCCTGTGCTGAGCAACAGGGCGACAGGTACCGGCGGCGAGATGCATCTGTGTCACCCTCCTTGTTCCGGGTTGTGCCCGCCGCGCAGTGGCACCTCCCTTGGCGACACAGGACAGAGCCAGCTGCATCTCCCTCCCTGCGGGGCCAGGCACCCCGACTCCTCTCACCACAGGGGGGTGGGGGGCACTGGTAGAATTCGGGATCTTGAGTATTTTTGTCTGAGTTTGTGTGCCTTTCAAACGCTTTATTGGGGGCACATGGTTGCCAAGCTGCTCCCCAGACAGTGCCACATGGGCGGATAAATGGTCCACGTGCGCGTGACTATGTGAACACAGCTGGGGGGAGTAGCCGTGCTTGGAAGGAAATGTCCTCTGATGTGCGAGATGGCAGCGACCCGGAGCTGGCTGTGCAGCACTGTCACCTAGCTTCCGGGCCTGCCCCCACTGTCCGCCTCTGCACTCACACCTTCTGCGCCAGACAGTCTGGTGGCTCCAGGCTGGGCCCTGCTTCCTGTATCCTGTGCCATGCTCTTCTGTGTCATTAGCACTTTAAAATGACCTTGAAGCCAAGTTTTCCAGAACATTCTAATTCTGCTAATTCCAGATGTTGCTTCATCCCTTGAGCTGCACCTTGGAAGAGCCAGCCCCATTCCAGAGGGGACACACAGCAGTCCAGGTGTCACTTCGAGGGTGGTCCCTCACAGGGAGAGAGAGAGGGGTGGGGGCAGCCAATGCTCCTTGAGAGACCCGCACTGCAGACCCCGCTGGGCACCCAAGATGTCTGGGGATGCTGCCCTGGGCCACATGGAGAGTGGGCAGCCTGGCATGAAATGCATTTAGGCGGGCTGCATACTTGCCCCATGGCCGTGCCCCACTGAGGGGACTCAGGACACTCTCTACCGCGACTCCCAGCCCTCACAGAGCCATGGGGGCTTCTCCCTTTGGTTGTCACATGCAGACCATGTTCACGTGGTGCTTGCAGGGACCACGCAGCCATGAGGCAGCTGACAAGGGGAGGGGAAGGGGCTGCTCCCCTAGGTGAGGTGCCAGGCAGGGCTTTTAATGTTGCCCAGGCTCCAGTGTGGGGGACTGGAGAGGGAGCCACCTGCCTCTGGGGCTCCCAGGAGCCAACACCAACCCACAGACAGGCCCCCAGTGCCCTCTGGTCAGACATGGATGACCCCAAGTGGTGCTTATGGCCCTGAGGCCTCAGGGGTGGGTAGGTGCCCATAGCACCCTGGGCTCAGAAGACCAGAGCCCGGAGCAGCAGGGCTCCTGGTCAGACAGGCTGGCGTGGGAAGTGCCGTCCAATGTGTCGGCTGTGCCCTGCACAACTTGCACCTTCCTGAGCCCCGAGTCCTCATCAGGACACAGGTGACATGGGGGACATTGGCAGAGCAGCCGAATTAATTACAGCCCCTTAGAGCAGACAGTGCTCAGCCTGTGAAGGGCAGATTATGGGATGAATTGTCTCCCCCCAGTACCCTGTGTTGAAGTCCTAACCTCCAGTACACACTCAGGATGTGACTCTCTTTGGGGACAGAGCCTTTAAAGGTGATTATGGTTAAATGAGGTCCTTGGGGTGGGCTCCACTCCCCTATGACAGTTGTCCTCATAAGAACTGAAGAGGACACAGACAAGCAGAGGGCAGACCATGAGAAGACAGCCACCAACAAGCCAAGGAGAGAGGCCTCAGGAGAATCCCAACCTGCTGATACCTTGACATTAGACTTTTGGCCTCTGGAACTGGGAAGGAATAAGTTCCCGTGGCTTGGGCTGCACATTCTGTGGTGGTTTGTGATGGCGGCCCATGCAGACTCACACGACAGGCTTACCCACGGCTGCCTCCGCTTGTAGCCTAGACAGAGTTAGCCCGTAGTTCCTCAGTCTCTCCTCCTGAAGACATTGCTGTCACTAGGTCACATGCTTAGAGGCCTTCCAGCTTGGGGCGAGGGGAACAGAACACCTGTGTGGTAGAAAGAAGCGTGAGAACACAAGCATTAGCCACGTAAACTCAGGCTGGACCTGACTCTCTTGCAAATGAAAACTGCAAACTCTGGACAGGAAGAAAAGTCACAGCTTCTCCTCACATCTCCGGCCAATGCCCAGACCACACGTGCTTTTACACGCACTTCAAGAAGTTTGTTAAAGGAGAAAGATCTGAGATGTGCTTTGAGCTGATGCTGAATAGACAGCGTTTCCGCCCCGAGCCAGTCATGTTGAACATCTACTAAACCAAAGTGACGACATTCTGCGGGGTATGGGAACAGAATCTGGAGTCCCTGTGATAGGAAGGAAAGGAAAATGGGGCCCAGTTCCAAGAGCAAAGCCACTCCGCTGAGGACAGCCCTGAGGGGACCTCAAGGTGTTGGAATCAAAAGACGAGAGTTTTAACTAATATGACTATCCTTGAGGAAGTAAAGGAAAACAGGCTGGCGGTGAAAGGGGGGATAAGACGTCTCAGCGAAGGAATGGAAATTATACAAATAAGAAGTCAATGAGAGTTCCAGAACTGAGAAATATACAATATCTGAAGTTGAGAATTCAGTGCTCGAGTGGAAACAACAGTCAAGAGTCTGCGAACACAGATGCAGATGATCCAACCTGAAGAAGAGAAAGAAACCGCACGGAAAATCATGGCTGGGGCCGTGGGGACCTGTGGGACAGCGTCAGAGGGTCTAACACATATGCCATGAGGGTCCCAAGAAGAGAGAAAAGAGAGAATGTAGCAGAAAAAGTATTCAAGTAAATAGGAAATTAAGAAATTTCCTAAATTTGACAAAGCACATAAATCTGAGTTTCAAAAAGCTCAGTGAACTCCAAACAGGATAACTAGAAATAAACCACACTTACGCATCATAATCAAACTGCTGAAAATCAGAAGAAAGAGAAATCTTTAAAGCAACCAGAGAAAAGCTGTATGTACCGTACACAGAGGAATGTTATTTGAATGACTACAGATGTCTCCTCAGAAACTATGGAGGCCAGGAGGCGGTGGAACAATGACTTTGAATTGCTGAAAGAAAAACCCATCAATCCAGGATTCTGTAATCAGGGACAGATGGTATCCTTCAAAAATGAAAACATTTTCAGATTAAAGAACATTTAGAGAATCTGTTGCTATTTATGAGAAATGCTAAATGAAGTCCTTTGGCGGGAACTTCAAATACCAGTTGGAAATCTAGATTTTAAGGAAGTGATGAACAGCATCAAAACTAGGACACATGGGTAAATATAAAGAATTAAAAAAACCCTTAATCTCTTTAAAATACATAGTACCATTTAATGCTAAAACTTCCAACATCTTCTGGGGGTTATTATGTGTGTGGACACAGTACCCAGGACGATGACAGCCTACAGGACTGGGGGTGTGTGGGCCTGTGTAGTTATATGCTTTCTATTCCTTACACAGGATGGCACAATACTAACTCCAATGAGGATGGAAAGTGAAGTATGGACATTATGCATATGTTGATCCCTAAACAACCACTAATAGTGTAATGAAGGGATATAGCTATAGCTAAAACACAATCAGTTAGTTAAAATGGAACTTTAAAAAAATATTCAGGTGATTTAGAAGGTGGAAAATGAGGAACAGGGAACACAAATTGAGGGAAAAGCCAAAAACAAACAACAAATCAGCATGCCTAAATCCAGCCATATGAAAAGTTATGTTAAGTGTCAATTACCAAGCGTGCCGGTTAAAAGGTGTAGATTTTCAGAACAAATTTTTAAAAGTAAGGCCCACACCTCAAACGCATGAGGATGCTGCTGTCAGAACACCAGGACATGACACGTGCTGGCGGGATGTGGAGAGACTGGAGACTTCACGTGCTGCTGGAGGGCCACATAAGAGGCGCAGCCCCCACGCAGAACAGCACGGCGGCTGCTCGAGAATTAAAGGTAGAGTCGCCGTGTGGTCTGGCAGTTCCGTGTCTGAGCCCGTACCCAGGAGAATGGAACGCAAGGACACGGACAGATATTTGCACACCCGTGTGCATCTGAGCACTATTCATGGCAGCCCCAATATGGCGGCAACCTCAGTACCCCTCGGGGACTGAATGGGTGAACCAGTGTGGTCATGACGCACAGTGAAGTGCTGTTCGGCCTGGAGCAGGAAGGAGATCCTGGCACCGGCCGCAGCGCGGCTGAGCCTTGAAGACCCCGCACCGAGAGAAATGAGCCCGGCGCCAGGGGATGAACACCAGATGACCCCACTGTGCATGAGGTCCCAGCGCAGGCACGCTCAGCGGGACAGAAGTATCACAGAACCGGGTCTCAAAGGGTCTGGAAGTGGGGGAAACAGGGCAGTGTCTTGCAGGTCTCGCGTTGCAGGAAAGTTCTGGAGGCGGCTGCACAGCCAGGTGAGCCCACGAGCCTGTGCCCTGAAAACGGGGAATTGCATTCCCGATGGTCACGGTGCACTCACGGCGGTTGAGTCACGTTGTGTGCCTCTTCGAGAATAAAGGTGAAAATAGCATGACCCCGCTGTGATCACTATTTCAAGTTTGTTCCTTCAGAGTAGCTCACTGGAACGTGAGAGGAAGCGGGAGAACGCCGGAGTGGCTGCGTTCACACCAGACAAGGTGCACCTGGAGGCGGCGAGCCTTCCAGGCCCAAAGATGGGCGTTTGGGAACAGAAGGCTCCATTCTTCAGGAAAACACAGTAATCCTAAGTGTGTGTGCTCCCGAAAAAAAGAAATAACCAATTCCACAATCCCGGAGACCTTAACAGCGATCTCTCAGCCATCGATGGAACAAACAGAGAGACATTTAGTTAAAACAGTGCTGATAGGACATCATCCCTGACCTCGACCTTGTTGGTATTACACAGCCTCCCATGACCTCAGGGACCGTGTTCTTTCCATATGTGTGTAGCTGGTCTCTGAGCAGACGGCCTCGGGCTGCCCAAATCGCGCCTCAGTAATTGAAAGGGTTGAATTCATGCTGGAGATGGAATCTGATAAAAACGAAATCAGATTAGAACTCAATGACTGGAAGGCATCCAGAAAGACCCCCGTGGTAGACAGAATCATGTATAAAAGGCCACCCCAGGGTGCCCTGTCCTCGTCCCCAGAGCCTATGACCGTGTTAGGTCACATGGCAAGGGGAGTTAAGACCACAGATGGAGTTAAGGCACCTTGTCTCCAGCCTCGAGTGGGAGATGAGCCTGCATCGTCCCAGCATCACCCCAGGGCCCTTGGCACTGGGACCGGAGTAGGAGGGAAGCCTGTGGGTGGCGATGGGGAAAGGACTTGACCAGCCACTGCTCACTTCAAGGGCTGAGCCACAGCCGTGGAGTGTGGGCATGCCCAGAAGCTGGAGAAGGCAGAGATGTGGAGCCACAGACGGCGTGTCTTCCCCCTTCCTGAGTGGCCCCCGGGTCAGGCGGAGTCCAGGGTGCCTGCTTAGCATCCAGGGAGAGGATCTGCAGCTGGCACGACTTGCTCAGAACCCATTTCCTGCTCAGCCAGGTGGTGGCCCAGTAGAGGTGGGCAGCAATGTCAGTGAGACCAGCCCTACTCTTGGGCCTGCCCACCAGCCTGCTGCCAGCTCACTGGCCACGCCCCAGGCTGCAGCTAGAGCGCAGACCAAGGAGAGTGATTAGCAGCAGCCCAGGCCCAGGGGGAAGTGTTTGCTGCTGCGGCTGGGAGGCAGGGTGGGGCAGGGTGGGGCAGGACTTGGGGAGTCCTGGTCCTCTGTCTGGGGTCGTCCTTGTTTCTGCTCCTGGTCAAGGCACAGAGCTACGCCGAGTTGTGGGCAGTGCTGGGTGTGCCAGGCCCGCAGGAGGCAGAAATGCAGCTGCGCTCAGGTGTCAGCCCCCCAGGCCTGGGGGCCATTAGGCCTGGGGCTGCTCGCTCACCTCCTGCTGATCTTGGCAGACATCACCCCACAGCCGGCCTCCTGCCGCCTACGGACCAGGCGGCTGCTCGAAGGGCTGTGCTCCCTCTTCAGCAAAGGGCCTCAGGTTGGGGAGACCCCCACTGTTCCCAACGCCTAGGACAGCTCACCAGGTCCCCTGCCGTGCATGCCGCACCCATCAGACCCACAGCCTGCTTGTCACTGGCCCCCCCAAGCAGTGGCTTTCTGCTCCCAGGAGGACTCAGCACGCACACGGGGGCTTATTGCCTCAATCTGGTGTCTGAATTGCCTGCTGCCCTCTGGCCGAGCATCAGCTAGAGCTGGGCTCTGACCTTGACCTGAACCTGGGATCGCTTGTGCCGATGCTGGGGAGAAACGAGGGAAATGTTTCAGATCAAAGAGAACATTCCTGCAATTGGAAGCCCCCAGAAGTTCCGACACAGCCATTTCTAAATGCATTCAGGAGAGAGAGACAAATTCCCTCCGGGCACACGTCCTGGAAACGGCCCAGCAGAGGGTGCTGCAGGGCCGCGTGGGTGGGTCCCCAGTTCTTTGGAAGGAGGGGGTGAAGAGCTCAGAGGCCAGCACCCTGTCTGGTATTGCACAAAGGGGGGGAGGGGAGGAAGCCCTGGCAGCGCTCTGGACAGCACCGCACCCTGCCCACCAATGGCCACCCGGCACCTCCACCCCCCGAACCTCCGTGAGGGCTGGGGAACCTGCATGCCTGGGTCCTCGTGCTGGAAATAGGACAGGGCTGCTCCCAAAACTTTGTGGGCAGCTTCCAAAAATGTCCCCAGGCCC